>JAKFHT010004680.1:0-139914 GCA_023783455.1 Erythrocebus patas
TTTCACTTTTTAACTGAAGATGTTTCCTTTTTCACCGTAGCCCACTTTGGGCTTCCAAATATCACTTTTCAAATTCCACAAGAACAGTCTTAGTGAACGGCTTATTCAGGGGTAAGCTGTAACTCTGTGAGATGAATTAAAAGAACACAAAACAGTTTCTCAGAAAACTTCTTACCAGATTTTTCTAAAGATATTTCCTTTTTCACCATAGCCCTCTATGGGCTTCCAAATATCACTTTGCAAATTCCACAAGAACAGTCTTAGTGAACAGATACTTGAGGGAAAGGTTGAAACTCTGTGAGATGAAATTACAGAACACAAAGCACTTTCTCAGAATGCTTCTTTCCAGTTTTTATCTTAGGATATTTCTTTTTTCACCATAGCCCTCTATGTGCTTCCAAATATCACTTTGCCAATTTCGCAAGAACAGTCTTAGCAGAAGGTTTCTTAAGGGGAAAGCTGCATCTCTGTGAGATGAACTCACAGATCACAAAGAATTTCTCCAAAAGCTTCTTTCTCACATTTAGTGGCAGATATTTCCTTTGGCCCTATAGTCTTCTAAGGGATGCGGAATAACAGTTCTCAGATTCCACAGAAATAAGGCTAGCAAACAGCTCTAGGAAATACAGCTGTAACTCAGTGAGTGGAAGTCACATATCACAAAGCAGTTTCTCAGAAAGCTTCTTTTCAGTTCTGAAGAGAAGCTATATATTTTTTCACCATAGCCCTCTATGGGCTTCCGAATATCACTTTGCAAATTCCACAAGAACAAACTTAGTGAAAGGCTTCTTGAGGGGAAAGACGTAAATCTGCGGGATGAATTCACTGAACACAAAGCAGCTTCTCAGAAAGCTGCTTTCCAGATCTTATCTGAAAAAATATCCTTTTTCACCATAATCCTCTATGGGCTTCCAAATATCCCTTTGCAAATTCAAGAAAAACAGTCTTAGTGAACGGCTTCTTAAGGGAAAAGCTGAAAATCGGTGAGCTGGATTAACAGAATGCAAAGCCGTTTCTCAGAAAGCTGCTTTTCAGATTTTATATTAGGATATTTCGTTTTTCACCATATCCCACTTTGGGCTTCAAAATATCACTTTGCAAATTCCACAAGAACAGTCTTAATGAAAGGATTCTTGAGGGGAAAGCTGTAACTCTGTGAGATGAATTAACAGAACACAAAACAGTTTCTCAGAAAGCTTCTTTCCACTTTTTATCTAAGCATATTTTCTTTGTCACCATAGCACTCCATGTGCTTCCAAATATCACTTAGCAAATTCCACAAGAACAGTCCTAGCGAAAGGCTTCTTTAGGGGAAAGCTGTAATTCTGTGAGATGAATTCAAAGATAACAAAGAAGTTTCTCAGAAAGCTTCTTTCTTATTTTTATCGGAGGATATTTCGTTTGGCCCTATAGTCTTCAAAGGGATCAAAAATATCAATTCTCAGATTCCACAAAATGTTAGAGAAGAGCTCAACGAAATAGAGCTGCAACATAGTGAGTAGATGTCACATATCACAAAGCAGTTTCTCAGAAAGCTTCCTTTCAGTTTTTATCTGAAGAAATTTCCTTTTTCACCATAGTCCTCTATGGGCTTCCAAATATCACTTTGCAAATTCCAGAAGAACAGTCCTAGTGAACGGCTTCTTGAGGGGAAAGCTGGAACTCAGTGAGATGAATTGACAGAAGACAAAACAGTTTCTCAGAAAGCTGCTTTCCAGTTTTTATCTGAGGACATTTCCTTTTTCACCATAGCCCTCTTTGGGCTTCCAAATATCACTTTGCAAATTACACAAGAACATTCTTAATGAAAGGCTTCTTCAGGGGAAAGCTGTAACTCTGTGAGATGAATTAACAGAACACAAAGCAGTTTCTCCGGAAGTTTCCTTCCAGTTTTTAATTGATGATACTTCCTTTTTCACCATAGACCTCTATGGGCTTCCAAATATCGCTTTGCAGATTCCACAAGAACAGTCTTAGTCAACGGCTTCTTGAGGGCAACGCTGTAACTCTATGAAGTGGATTAACAGAACACAAAGCAGTTTCTCAGAAAGCTTCTTTTCAGTTTTTAAATGAGGACATTTCCTTTTTCACCATAGCCCTCTATGAGCTTCCAAATATCACTGCAAATTCCACAAGAACAGTCTTAGCGAAAGGCTTCTTGAGGGGAAAGTTGTAACTCTGTGAGATAAATTAACAGAACACAAAGCAATTTCTCAGAAAGCTTCTTTCCAGTTTTAACAGAAGATATTTCCTTTTTCACCATAGCCCTCTATGGGCTTCCAAATATCACATTGCAAATTCCACAAGAACAGTTTTAGTGAATAGCTTCTTGAGAGGAAAGCTGTAACTCTGTGAGATGAATTGACAGAACACAAAGCAGTTTCTCAGAAAGCTTCTTTCCAGTTTTCATCTGAGGACATTTCCTTTTTCACCATAAACCTCTATGGGTTTCCAATAATCACCTTTCAAATTCCACAAAACAGTCTTAGTGAAAGGTTTCTTGAAAGGGAAGCTGTAACTCTGTGAGATGAATTAACAGAACACAAAGCAGTTTCTCAGAAAGCTTCTTTCTAGTTTTTTATTGAAGATATTTCCTTTTTCACCTAAGCCTTCTTTGGGATTCCAAATATCACTTTGCAAATTCCACAAGAACAGTCTTAGTGAACAGATTGTTCACGGGAAAGCTGTAACTCTGTGAGATGAATTAACAGAACATAAAGGAGTTTCTCAGAAAGGTTCTTTTCAGTTTTTATCTTAGGATATTTCCTCTTTCACCATAGACCACTATGGGCTTCCAAATATCCCTTTGCAAATTCCACAAGAACAGTCTTAGCAAAAGGATTCTTGAGGGGAAAGCTGTAATTCTGGGAGATGAAATAACAGAACACAAAACAGTTTCTCAGAAAGCTTCTTTCCAGTTTTTATCTGAGCATATTTTCTTTTTCACCATAGCCCTTCATGGACTTCCAAATATCACTTTGCATATTCCACAAGAACAGTCTTAGTGAAAGGCTTCTTGAGGGGAAAGCTGTAACTCTGTGAGATGAATTCGCAGAACACAAAGCAGTTTCTCAGAAGGCTTCTTTCCAGGTTTTACTGAAGATATTTCCTTTTCAAGATAGCCCTCTAGGGGCTTCCAAATATTACTTTGCAAATTCCGCAAGAACAGTCTTAGTGAATGGCTTCTTGAAGGGAAACTCTAACTCTGTGAGATGAATTAGCAGAACACAAAGAAGTTTCTCAGAAAGCTGCTTTCGAGTTTTCATCTGAAGATATCTCTTTTTCACCGTAACCCTCCATGGGCTTCCAAATATCACTTTGCAAATTCCACAAGAACAATCCTTTTTTTTTTTTTTTTTTTTATTATACTTTAAGTTGTAGGGTGCATGTGCACAACGTGCAGGTTTGTTACATATGTATACTTGTGCCATGTTGGTGTGCTGCACCCATCAACTCGTCATTTACATCAGGTATACCCCAATGCAATCCCTCCCTCCCTCCCCATGATAGGCCCCGTGTGTGATGTTCCCTTCCCGAGTCCAAGTGATCTCATTGTTCAGTTCCCACCTATGAGTGAGAACATGCGTGTTTGGTTTTCTGTTCTTGTGATAGTTTGCTAAGAATGATGGTTTCCAGCTGCATCCATGTCCCTACAAAGGACACAAACTCATCCTTTTTATGGCTGCATAGTATTCCATGGTGTATATGTGCCACATTTTCTTAATCCAATCTGTCACTGATGGACATTTGGGTTGATTCCAAGTCTTTGTTATTAGAATAGTGCTGCATAAACATACGTGTGCATGTGTCTTTATAGCAGCATAATTTATAATCCTTGGGTATATACCCAGTAATGGGATGGCTGGGTCATATGGTACATCTAGTTCTAGATCCTTGAGGAATCGCCATACTGTTTTCCATAATGGTTGAACTAGTTTACAATCCCACCAACAGTGTAAAAGTGTTCCTATTTCTCCACATCCTCTCCAGCACCTGTTGTTTCCTGACTTTTGAATGAAACTCTAACTCTGTGAGATGAATTAGCAGAACACAAAGAAGTTTCTCAGAAAGCTGCTTTCGAGTTTTCATCTGAAGATATCTCTTTTTCACCGTAACCCTCCATGGGCTTCCAAATATCACTTTGCAAATTCCACAAGAACAACTTTTTTTTTTTTTTTATTTTATTATAAGTTGTAGGGTGCATGTGCACAACGTGCAGGTTTGTTACATGTATACTTGTGCCATGTTGGTGTGCTGCACCCATCAACTCGTCATTTACATCAGGTATAACTCCCAATGCAATCCCTCCTCCCTCCCCATGATAGGCCCCGTGTGTGATGTTCCCTTCCTGAGTCCAAGTGATCTCATTGTTCAGTTCCCACCTATGAGTGAGAACATGCGGTGTTTGGTTTTCTGTTCTTGTGATAGTTTGCTAAGAATGATGGTTTCCAGCTGCATCCATGTCCCTACAAAGGACACAAACTCATCCTTTTTATGGCTGCATAGTATTCCATGGTGTATATGTGCCACATTTTCTTAATCCAATCTGTCACTGATGGACATTTGGGTTGATTCCAAGTCTTTGTTATTAGAATAGTGCTGCAATAAACATACGGTGCATGTGTCTTTATAGCAGCATAATTTATAATCCTTTGGGTATATACCTAGTAATGGGATGGCTGGGTCATATGGTACATCTAGTTCTAGATCCTTGAGGAATCGCCATACTGTTTTCCATAATGGTTGAACTAGTTTACAATCCCACCAACAGTGTAAAAGTGTTCCTATTTCTCCACATCCTCCAGCACCTGTTGTTTCCTGACTTTTAATGATCGCCATTCTAACTGGTGTGAGATGGTATCTCATTGTGGTTTTGATTTGCATTTCTCTGATGGCCAGTGATGATGAGCATTTTTTCATGTGTCTGTTGGCTGTATGAATGTCTTCTTTGAGAAATGTCTGTTCATATCCTTTGCCCACTTTTTGATGGGGTTGTTTGTTTTTTCTTGTAAATTTGTTTGAGTTCTTTGTAGGTTCTGGATATTAGCCCTTTGTCAGATGAGTAGATTGCAAAAATTTTCTCCCATTCTGTAGGTTGCCTGTTCACTCTGATGGTAGTTTCTTTTGCTGTGCAGAAGCTCTTAGTTTAATGAGATCCCATTTGTCAATTTTGGCTTTTGCTGCCTGCTTTTGGTGTTTTAGACATGAAGTCTTTGCCCATGCCTATGTCCTGAATGGTACTACCTAGGTTTTCCTCTAGGATTTTTATGGTATTAGGTCTAACATTTAAGTCTCTAATCCATCTTGAATTAATTTTCGTATAAGGAGTAAGGAAAGGATCCAGTTTCAGCTTTCTACTTATGGCTAGCCAATTTTCCCAGCACCATTTATTAAATAGGGAATCCTTTCCCATTTCTTGTTTCTCTCAGGTTTGTCAAAGATCAGATGGCTGTAGATGTGTGGTATTATTTCTGAGGACTCTGTTCTGTTCCATTGGTCTATATCTCTGTTTTGGTACCAGTACCATGCTGTTTTGGTTACTGTAGGCTTGTAGTATAGTTTGAAGTCAGGTAGCTTGATGCCTCCAGCTTTGTTCTTTTGACTTAGGATTGTCTTGGAGATGCGGGCTCTTTTTTGGTTCCATATGAACTTTAAAGCAGTTTTTTCCAATTCTGTGAAGAAGCTCATTGGTAGCTTGATGGGGATGGCATTGAATCTATAAATTACCTTGGGCAGTATGGCCATTTTCACGATATTAATTCTTCCTATCCATGAGCATAGTATGTTCTTCCATTTGTTTGTGTCCTCTTTTATTTCACTGAGGAGTGGTTTGTAAAGGCTTTTGACAAAATTCAACAGCCTTTCATGCAAAAAACGCTCAATAAATTTGGTATTGATGGAACGTACCTCAAAATAATAAGAGCTATTTATGACAAACCCACAGCCAATATCATACTGAATGGGCAAAAACTGGAAAAATTCCCTTTGAAAACTGGCACAAGACAGGGATGCCCTCTCTCACCACTCCTATTCAACATAGTGTTGGAAGTTCTGGATAGGGCAATCAGGCAAGAGAATGAAATCAAGGGGATTCAGTTAGGAAAAGAAGAAGTCAAATTGTCCCTGTTTGCAGATGACATGATTGTATATTTAGAAAACCCCATTGTCTCAGCCCAAAATCTCCTTAAGCTGATAAGCAACTTCAGCAAATTCTCAGGATACAAAATTAATGTGCAAAAATCACAAGCATTCTTATACACCAGTAACAGACAAACAGAGAGCCAAATCAGGAATGAACTTCCATTCACAATTGCTTCAAAGAGAATAAGATACCTAGGAATCCATCTTACAAGGGATGTAAAGGACCTCCACAAGAACAGTCTTAGTGAACGGCTTATTCAGGGGAAAGCTGTAACTCTGTGAGATGAATTAACAGAACACAAAGAAGTTACTCAGAAAGCTTCTTTTCAGCTTTTATCTTAGAATATTTCCTTATTCACCACAGCCGTCTATGGGCTTCCATTATCACTTTGCAAACTCAACAAGAACAGTCTTAGCGATTGGCTTCTTGAGGGGAATGCTGTAACTCTGTGAGAGGAATTCACAGATCACAAAGAAGTTTCTCAGAAAGCTTCTTTCTCACGTTTAGTGGCGGATATTTAGTGGCGGAGAACAGTCTTAGCGAAAGGTTTCTTGAAGGAAAAGCTGTAACTTTCTGACATGAATTAACAGAACAAAAAGTAGTTTCTCACAAAGCTTCTTTTCAGTTTTTAGCTGAAGATATTTACTTTTTCACCATAGCCCTCTAGGGTCTTCCAAATATCACTTTGCAAATTTCACAGGAAGTGTCTTAGCGAAAGGCTTCTTGAGGGGAAAGCTGTAACTCTGTGAGATAAATTAACAGAACACAAAGCAGTTTCTCAGAAAGCTTCTTTTCAGTTTTTATCTTAGGATTTTCCTTTTTCACCATAGCCCTCTATGGGCTTCCAAATAATATCACTTTTCAAATTCCACAAGAACAGTCTAAGTGAACAGCTTCTTCAGGGGAAAGCTGTAACTCTTTGAGATGAATTAACAGAACACAAATAAATTTCTCAGAAAGCTTCTTTTCAGTTTTTATCTTAGGATTTTCCTTTTTCACCATAGCCCTCTATGGGCTTCCAAATAGCACCTTGCAAATTCCATAAGAACAGTCTTTGCGAAAGGCTTCTTGAGGGAAAGCTGTAACTCTGTGAGATGAATTCACAGATCACAAAGAAGTTCCTCAGAAAGCTTCTTTCTCACTTTTAGCGGCGGATATTTCCTTTGGCCCTATAGTCTTCAAAGTGATCCGAAATAACAGTTATCAGATTTCACAGAAATAAGGCTACCAAACAACTCTACGAAATAGAGCTGTAACTCGGTGAGTAGAAGTCACATATCACAAAGCAGTTTCTCAGAAAGCTTCTTTTCAGTTTTAAACTGAAGATATTTTCTTTTTCACCATAGATCTTTAAGGGCTTTCAAATATCACTTTGCAAATTCCACAAGAACAGTCTTAGCGAAAGGCTTCTTGAGGGGAAAGCTGAAACACACTGAGATGAATTAAGAAAACACCCCGCAGATTCTCACAAAGCTTCTTTGCAGTTTGTAACTTAATCTATATCCTTTTTCACCATAGCCCTCTATGGGCTTCCAAATATCACTTTCCAAATTTCACAAGCACAGTCTTAGCGAAAGGCTTCTTGAGGGGAAAGCTGTAACTCTGTGAGAATAATTAACAGAACACAAAGCAGTTTCTCAGAAAGCTTCTTTCCAGTTTTTAACTGCAGATATTTCCTTTTTCATCGAAGCCCTCTATGGGCTTCCAAATATCACGTTGCAAATTCCACAACAACAGTCTTAGTGAACGGCTTCTTGAGGGGAAAGCTGTAACTCTGTGAGATGAATTCACAGATCACAAAGAAGTTCCTCAGAAAGCTTCTTTCTCACTTTTAGCGGCGGATATTTCCTTTGGCCGTATGGTCTTCAAAGTGATCCGAAATAACAGTTATCAGATTCCACAGAAATAAGGCTAGCAAACAGCTCTACGAAGTACAGCTGTAACTCAGGGAGTGGAAGTCACATATCACAAAGCAGTTTATCAGAAAGCTTCTTTTCAGTTTTTAACAGAAGATATATCCTTTTTCTCCAAAGCCCTATATAGGCTTCCAATTATCACTTTGCAAAGTCCACAAGAACAGTCTTAGCAAATGGCTTCTTGTGGGGAAAGCTGTAAATCTGTGAGATGAATTAAAGGAACACACAACAGTTTCTCAGAAAGCTTCTTTCCAGTTTTTATGTGCGGACATTTCCTTTTTCACCATAGCCCTCTATGGGCTTCCAAATATCACCTTGCAAATTCCACAAGAACAGTCTTAGCGAGAGGCTTGTTGACGGGAATGCTGTAACTCTGTGAAATGAATTTACAGATCACAAAGAAGTTTCTCAGAAAGCTTCTTTCTCACATTTAGTGGAGGATATTTCCTTTGGCAGTATAGTCTTCAAAGGGATCCGAAATAACAGCTCTCAGATTCCACAGAAATGAGGCTAGCAAACATCCCTACGAAATACAACTGTATCTCAGTGAGTCTGAGTCACATATCACAAAGGAGTTCCTTAGAAATCTTCTTTTCAGTTTTTAAAGGAAGATATTTCCTTTTTCACCATAGCCCCTATGGGCTTCCAAATATCACTTTGCAAATTCCACAAGTACAGTCTTAGTGAACGGCTTCTTGAGGGGAACGCTGTAACTCTGTGAGATGAATTAACAGAACACAAAGCAGTTTCTCAGAAAGCTTCTTTTCAGTTTTTAACTTAGGATATTTCCTTTTTCACCATAGCCCTCTATGGGCTTCCAAATATCACTTTGCAAATTCCACTAGAACAATCTTAGCGAAAGGCTTCTTGAGCGGAAAGCTGTAACTCTGTGAGATGAATTAAAGGAACACAAAGCGTTTTCTCAGAAAGCTTCTTTCCAGTTTTTATCTGAGGACATTTCCTTTTTCACCATATCCCTCTATGGGCATCCAGATATCACTTTGCAAATTCCACAAGAACAGTCTTAGCGAAAGGCTTCTTGGGAAAGATCTAACTCTGTGAGATGAATTCACAGATCACAAAGAAGTTTCTCAGAAATGTTCTTTCTCACTTTTAGCGGCGGATATTTCCTTTGGCCCTGTAGTCTTCAAAGGGTTCCGAAAAAACAGTTCTCAGATTCCACAGGAATAAAGCTAGCAAACAGCTCTACGAAATACAGCTGTAACTCAGTGAGTGGAAGTCACATATCACATAGCTGTTTCTCAGAAAGCTTCTTTTCAGTTTTTAACAGAAGATATATACTTTTCACCAGAGCCCTACGGGCATCGAAATATCACTTTGCAAATTCCACGAGAATAGTATTAGCGAAAGGCTTCTTGAGGGGAAAGCTGTAACTCTGTGAGATGAATTAAGAGAACACAAAGCAGTTTCACAGAAAGCTTCTTTCCAGTTTTAACTTAGGATATTTCCTTTTCACCATAGCCCTCTATGGGCTTCCAAATATCACTTTGCAAATTCCACTAGAACAATCTTAGTAAAGGCTTTGAGCGAAAGCTGTAACTCTGTGAGATGAATTAAAGGAACACAAAGCGTTTCAGAAAGCTTCTTTCCAGTTTTTATCTGAGGACATTTCCTTTTCACCATATCCCTCTATGGGCATCCAGATATCACTTTGCATATTCCATAAGAACAGTCTTAGAGAAAGTCTTCTTAAGGGGAAAGATCTAACTCTGTGAGATGAATTCACAGATCACAAAGAAGTTTCTCAGAAATGTTCTTTCTCACTTTTAGCGGCGGATATTTCCTTTGGCCCTGTAGTCTTCAAAGGGTTCCGAAAAAACAGTTCTCAGATTCCACAGGAATAAAGCTAGCAAACAGCTCTACGAAATACAGCTGTAACTCAGTGAGTGGAAGTCACATATCACATAGCTGTTTCTCAGAAAGCTTCTTTTCAGTTTTTAACAGAAGATATATACTTTTTCACCAGAGCCCTCTACGGGCATCGAAATATCACTTTGCAAATTCCACGAGAATAGTATTAGCGAAAGGCTTCTTGAGGGGAAAGCTGTAACTCTGTGAGATGAATTAAGAGAACACAAAGCAGTTTCACAGAAAGCTTCTTTCCAGTTTTTAACTGAAGATATTTCCTTTTTCACCATAGCCCTCTAGGGGCTTCCAAATATCACTTTGCATATGCCACAAGAACAGTCTTAGTGAAAGGCTCCTTGAGGGGAAAGCTGTAACTCAGTGAGATGAATTAACAGAACACAAAGCAGTTTCTCAGGAAGCTTCTTTCCAGTTTTTAACTGAAGATATTTCGTTTTTCTCCATAGACCTCTATGGGCTTCCAAATATCACTTTGCAAATTCGCAAGAACAGTCTTAGCGAAAGGTTTCTTGAGGGGAAAGCTGTAATTCTGTGAGATGAATTGACACAGCACAAAGCAGTTTCTCTGAAAGCTCCTTTAAAGTTTTTAACTGAAGATATTTCCTTTTTCACCATAGCCCTCTATGGTCTTCCAAATATCACTTCGCAAATTCCACAAGAACAGTCTTAGTCAACGGCTACTTGAGGGGAAAGCTGTAACTCTGTGAGATGAACTAACAGAACACAAAGCACTTTTTCAGAAAGCTTCTTTCCAGTTTTTAACTGAAGATACTTTCTTTTTCCCCATAGCCCTCTATGGGCTTCCAAATATCACTTTGCAACTTCCACAAGAACAGTCTTAGAGAAGCGCTTCTTGAGGGAAAAGTTGTAACATTGTGAGGTGAATTAACAGAACACAAAGCAGTTTCTCAGAAAGCTTCTTTCCAGTTTTTATCTGAAGATATTTCCTTTTCACCATATCCCTATTTCGGCTTCCAAATATCACTTTGCAAATTCCACAAGAACAGTCTTAGCAAAAGGCTTCTTGAGGGGAATGCTTTAACTCTGTGAGATGAATTCACAGATCACAAAGAAATTTCTCAGAAATCTTCTTTCTCAGTTTTATCGGAGGATATTTCCTTTGCCCGTATAGTCTTCAAAAGGATCCGAAATATCAGTTCTCAGATTCCACAGATAGAAGGCTAGCAAACAGCTCTACGAAATACAGCTGTAACTCTGTAAGTGGAAGTCACATATCACAAAGCAGTTTCTCAGAAAGCTTCTTTTCACTTTTTAACTGAAGATATATCCTTTTTCTCCATAGCCTTCTATGGGCTTCCAAATATCACTTTGCAAATTCCACAAGAACAGTCTTAGCAAAAGGCTTCTTGAGGGGAATGCTTTAACTCTGTGAGGTGAATTCACAGATCACAAAGAAGTTTCTCAGAAAGCTTCTTTCTCACTTTTAGCGGGGGATATTTCCTTTGGCTCTATAGTCTTCAAAGAGATCCGAAATAACAGCTGTCAGATTCCACAGAAATAAGGCTAGCAAACAGCTCTACGAAGTACAGCTGTAACTCAGGGAGTGGAAGTCACATATCACAAAGCAGTTTATCAGAAAGCTTCTTTTCAGTTTTTAACAGAAGATATATCCTTTTTCTCCAAAGCCCTATATGGGCTTCCAATTATCACTTTGCAAAGTCCTCAAGAACAGTCTTAGCAAATGGCTTCTTGTGGGGAAAGCTGTAAATCTGTGAGATGAATTAAAGGAACACACAACAGTTTCTCAGAAAGCTTCTTTCCAGTTTTTATCTGAGGACATTTCCTTTTTCACCATAGCCCTCTATGGGCATCCCGATATCACTTTGCAAATTCCATGAGAACAGTGTTAGTGACTGGCTTCTTGAGTAGAAAGCTGTAACTCAGTGAGATGAATTAACAGAACACAAAGCAGTTTCTCAGAAAGCTTCTTTTCAGTTTTTATCTTAGGATGTTTCCTTTTTCACCATAGCCCTCTTAGGGGTTCCAAATATCAGTTTGCAAATTTCACAAGAACATTCTTAGTGAACGGCTTCTTGAGGGGAATGCTGTAATGTTGTGAGATGAATTAACAGAACAGAAAGCAGTTTCTCAGAAAGCTTCTTTTCAGTTTTTATATGAAGATATATCCTTTTTCACCATGACACTCAAAGAGCTTCCAAATATCACTTTGCAAATACCACAAGAACAGACTCAGTGAACTGCTCCTTCAGGGGAAAGCTGTAACTCTGTGAGATGAATTAACAGAACAGAAAGCAGTTTCTCAGAAAGCTTCTTTTCAGTTTTTATGTTAGGATATTTCCTTTTTCACCATTGTCCACTATGGGCTTCCAAATATCACTTTGCAAATTCAACAAGAACAATCTTAGTGAAAGGCTTCTTGATAGGAAAGCTGTAACTCTGTGAGATGTATTAAGAGAACACAAAGCAGTTTCTCAGAAAGCTTCTTTCCAGTTTTTATCTGAAGATATTTCATTTTCACCATAGCCCTCTATGGGCTTCCAAATATCACTTTGCAAACTCCACAAGAACAGTCTTAGCGAAACGCTTCTTGAGGGGAAAGCTGTAACTCTGTGAGATGAATGAACAGAACAGAAAGCAGTTTCTCAGAAAGCTTCTTGTCAGTTTTTATCTTAGGATATTTCCTTTTTCACCATAGCCCTCTATGGGCTTCCAAATATCACTTTGAAAATTCCACGAGAACAGTCTTAGCGAAAGGCTCCTTGAGGGGAAAGCTGTAACTCTGTGAATTAATTGACAGAAAACAAAGCGGTTTCTCAGAAAGCTTCTTTTCACTTTTTATCTTAGGATATTTCCTTTTTCACCGTAACCCTCTAAGGGCTTCCAAATTTTACTTAGTAAATTCCACAAGAACAGTCTTAGTGAACGGCTTCTTGAGGGGAAAGGTGTAACTCTGTGAGATGAATGAACAGAACACAAAGCAGTTTCTTAGAAAGCTTCTTTCCAGTTTTTAACCTAAGATATTTTCGTTTTCACCATTGCCCTCTATGGGTTTCGAAATATCACTTTGCAAATTCCACAAGAAGAGTCTTCATGAACGGCTTCTTGAGGCGAAACTGTAACTCTGTGAGATGAATTCACAGATCACAAAGAAGTTTCTCAGAAAACTTCTTTCTCACTTTTAGCGGCAGATTTTTCCTTTGGCCCCATAGTCTTCAAAGGGATCCGAAATAACAGTTCTCAGATTCCACAGAAATAAGGCTAGCAAACAGCTCTACGAAATGCAGCTGTAACTCAGGAAGTGTAAGTCACATTTCACAAAGCAGTTTCTCAGAAATCTTCTTTTCAGTTTTTAACTGAATCTATATCCTTTTTAACCATATTCCTCTACGTGCTTCGAAATATCACTTTGGAAATTCCACAAGAACTGTTTTAGCGAAAGTCTTATTCAGGGGAACGTTGTAACTCTGTGAGATGAATTCATAGATAACAAAGTAGTTTCTCAGAAAGCTTCTTTCTCACTTTTAGCAGCGGATATTTCCTTTGGCCCTATACTCTTCAAAGGGATCCAAAATAACAGTTCTCAGATTCCACAGAAATAAGGATAGCAAACAACTCTACGAAATGCAGCTGTAACTCAGGAAGTGTAAGTCACATTTCACAAAGCAGTTTCTCAGAAATCTTCTTTTCAGTTTTTAACTGAATCTATATCCTTTTTAACCATATTCCTCTACGTGCTTCGAAATATCACTTTGGAAATTCCACAAGAACTGTTTTAGCGAAAGTCTTATTCAGGGGAACGTTGTAACTCTGTGAGATGAATTCATAGATAACAAAGTAGTTTCTCAGAAAGCTTCTTTCTCACTTTTAGCGGATATTTCCTTTGGCCCTATACTCTTCAAAGGGATCCAAAATAACAGTTCTCAGATTCCACAGAAATAAGGATAGCAAACAACTCTACGCAATACAGCTGTAACTCAGTTAGAGGAAGTCACATATCACAAAGCAGCTTCTTAGAAAGCTTCTTTTCAGTTTTTAACTGAAAATATATCCTTATTCACCATGACCCTTTGTGGGCTTACAAATATCACTTTGAAAATGTCCCAAGAACAGTCTTAGCGAAAGGCTTCTTGAGGGGAAAGTTGTAACTCTGTGAGATGAATTAACAGAACACAAAGTAGTTTCTCAGAAAGCTTCTTTACAGTTTTTACCTTAGGATATTTCCTTTTTCACCATAGCCCTCTATGGGCTTCCAAATATCACTTTGCATATGCCACAAGAACAGTCTTAGCGAAAGGCTTCTTGAGGGAAAAGATGTAATTCTGTGAGATGAATTAACAGAACACAAAGCAGTTTCTCAGAAAGCTTCTTTCCATTTTTTAACTGAAAATATTTCCTTTTTCACCATAGCCCCCAATGGGCTTCTAAATATCACTTTGCAAATTCCACCAGAACAGTCTTAGTGACCGGCTTCTTGAGTACAAAGCTGTAATTTTGTTAGATGACTTAACAGAACACAACGCAGTTTCTGAGAAAGATTCTTTTCAGTTTTTATCTTAGGATGTTTTCTTTTTCACCATAGCCGTCTATGGGGTTCCAAATATCACTTTGCAAATTCCACAAGAACTGTCTTAGTGAATGGCTTCTAGAGGGGAAAGCTGTAATTCTGTGAGATGAATTAACAGAACACAAAGCAGTTTCTCAGAAAGCTTCTTTTTAGTTTTTATCTTAGGATATTTCCTTTTTCACCATAGCCCTCTCTGTGCTACCAAATATCACTTTGCAAATTCCAAAAGAACCGTCTTGGAGAAAGGCTTCTTGAGGGGAAAGCTGTAACTCTGTGAGAATAATTAACAGAACACAAAGCATTTTCTCAGAAAGCTTCTTTCAACTATATATCGGAAGATATTTCCTTTTCACCATAACCCTCTGTGGGCTTCCAAATATCACATTGCAAATTCCACAAGAACACTCTTAGCAAAAGGCTTCTTGAGGGGAATGCTTTAACTCTGTGAGATGAATTCACCGATCACAAAGAAGTTTCTCAGAAAGCTTCTTTCTCACTTTTAGCGGGGGATGTTTCCTTTGGCCCTATAGTCTTCAAAGGGATCCGAAATAACAGCTGTCAGATTCCACAGAAATAAGGCTAGCAAACAGCTCTACGAAATACAGCTGTAACTCAGGGAGTGGAAATCACATATCACAAAGCAGTTTCTCAGAAAGATTCTTTTCTGTTTTTAACAGAAGATATATCCTTTTTCACTATAACCCTCTATGGGCTTCCAAATATCACTTTGCAAATTCTACAAGAGAGTCTTAGCTAAAGGCTTCTTGAGGGGAAAGCTGGAACTCTGTGAGATGAATTAACAGAAGAAAAAGCAGTTTCTCAGAAAGCTTCTCTTCAGTTTTTACCTTAGGATATTTCCTTTTTCACCATAGCCCTGTATGGGCTTCCATATATCACTTTGAAATTCCACAAGAACAGTCTTAGCGAAAAGCTTCTTGAGAGGAAAGCTGTAACTCTGTGAGATGAATTAACAGAACACAAAATAGTTTCTCAGAAAGCTTCTTTCCAGTTTTTATCTGAAGATATTTCCTTTTCACCATAACCCTCTATGGGCTTCCAAATATCACTTTGCAAATTCCACAAGAACAGTCTTAGCGAGAGGCTTGTTGACGGGAAAGCTGTAGCTCTGTGAGATGAATTCACAGAACACTAAGAAGTTTCTCAGAAAGCTTCTTCCTCACTTTTAGCGGCAGACATTTCCTTTGGCCGTATAGTCTTCAAAGGGATCCGAAATAACAGTTCTCAGATTCCACAGAAATAAGGCTAGTAAACAGCTCTACAAAATACAGCTGTAACTCAGGGAGTGTAAGTCACATATCACAAAGCAGTTTTTCAGAAATCTTCTTTTCAGTTTTTAACTGAATCTATATCCTTTTTCACCAAATTCCTCTAAGTGCTTTCAAATATCACCTTGCATATTCCACAAGAACAGTTTTAGCAAAAGACTTCTTCAGGGGAACGTTGTAACTCTGTGAAATGAATTCATAGATCACAAAGAAGCTTCTCAGAAAGCTTCTTTCTCACATTTAGTGGCGGATATTTCCTTTGGCCCTATAGTCTTCAAAGGGATCCGAAATAACAGCTGTCAGATTCCACAGAAATAAGGGTAGCAAACAGCTCTACGAAATACACCTGTAACCTAGTGAGTGGAAGTCACATATAACAAAGCAGTTTCTCAGAAAGCTTCTTTTCAATTTTTAACTGAAGCTATATACTTTCTCACCATAGCCCTCTACGGGCTTCCAAATATCACTTTGCAAATTCCACAAGAACAGCCTTAGCGAAAGGCATCTTGAGGCCAAAGCTGTAACTCTGTGAGGTGAATTAACAGAACACAAAGTAATTTCTCAGAAAGCTTCTTTCCAGTTTTTATCTGAAGGTATTTTCTTTTTCATCATAGCCCTCTATGGGCTTCCAAATAACACTTTGCAAATTCCAGAAGAACATTCTTAGTGAACGGCTTCTTGAGGGGAAAGTTGTAAATTTGTGAGACGAATTTACAGAACACAAAGGAGTTTCTCATAAAACTTCTTTTGAGTTTTTATCGTAGGATTTTTCCTTTTTCACCATAGCCTTCTATGGGCTTCCAAATATCCCTTTGCAAATTCCACAAGAACAGTCTTAGCGAACGGCTTCCTGAGTGGAATGCTGTAACTCTGTGAGATGAATTAACAGAACACAAAGCAGTTTCTCAGAAAGATTCCTTCCAGTTTTAAAAGAAGATATTTCCTTTCTCAACATAGCCCTCTATGGGCTTCCAAATATCACTTTGCAAATTCCACAAGAACAGTCAGTGAACGGCTTCTTGAGGGAAAAGCTGTAACTCTGTGAGATGAATTAACAGAACACAAAGCAGTTTCTCAGAAAGCTTCTTTACAGTTTTTATCTTAGGATATTTCCTTTTCACCATAGCCCTCTTTGGGCTTCCGAATATCATTTTGCAAATTCCACAAGAAGAGTCTTAGTGAGCGGCTTCTTGGGGAAAGCTGTAACTCTGTGAGATGAATTCACAGATCACAAGGAAGTTTCTCAGAAAGCTTCTTTCTCACTTTTATCGGAGGATATTTCCTTTTTGGCCCTATCTTCAAAGTGATCGAAATAACAATTCTCAGATTCACAGAAATAAGGCTAGCAAACAGCTCTATTGTAACTCAGTGAGTGGAAGTCACATATCACAAAGCAGTTTCTCAGAAAGCTTCTTTAATTTTTCATCTGAAGGATATTTTTTTCACCATAGCCTCTATGGGCTTCCAAATATCACATTGCAAATTCCACAAGAACAGTCTTAGCGAAGCCTTCTGAGGGAAAGCTGTAACTCTGTGAGATGAATTAACAGAACACAAAGCAGTTTCTCAAGCTTCTTTCCAGTTTTTATCTGAGGATATTTCCTTTTCACCATAGCCCTCTTTGGGCTTCCGAATATCATTTTGCAAATTCCACAAGAAGAGTCTTAGTGAGCGGCTTCTTGGGGGGAAATTTGCAACTTGTAAGATGAATTCACAGATCACAAGGAAGTTTCTCAGAAGGCTTCTTTCTCACTTTTATCGGAGGATATTTCCTTTGGCCGTATAGTCTTCAAAGTGATCCGAAATAACAATTCTCAGATTCCCCAGAAATAAGGCTAGCAAACAGCTCTATGAAATACAGCTGTAACTCAGTGAGTGGAAGTCACATATCACAAAGCCGTTTCTCAGAAAGCTTCTTTTAATTTTGTATCTGAAGCAATATCCTTTTTCACCGTAGCCCCCTATGGGCTTCAAAATATCACATTGCAAATTCCACAAGGACAGTATTAGCGAAAGCCTTTTGAGGGGATGGCTGTAACTCTGTGAGATGAATTAACAGAACACAAAGCAGTTTCTCAGAAAGCTTCTTTCCAGTATTTTTCGGAATATATTTTCTTTTACACCGTAGCCCTCTATGGGCTTCTAAATATAACTTTGCAAATACCACAAGAACAGTCTTAGTGAACGGCTAATTTAGGGAAAATCTGTTACTCTGTGAGATGAATTAACAGAACACAAAGCAGTTTCTCAGAAAGCTTCTTTTCAGTTTTTATCTTGGAACATTTCCTTTTTCACCGTAGCCATCTATAGGCTTCCAAATATCACTTTGCACATTCCACAAAAAAAGTCTTAGCGAAAGGCTTCTTGAGGTGAAAGCTGTAACTCTCTGAGATGAATTAACAGAACAGAAAACAGTTTCTCATAAAGCTTCTTTTCAGTTTTTATCTGAGCATATTTTCCTTTTCACCATAGCCCTCCACTGGCTTCCAAATATCACTTTGCAAAGTAAACAAGAACAGTCTTAGCTTAAGTCTTCTTGAGGGGAAAGCTGTAAGTCTGTGAGTTGAATTCACAGATCACAAACAAGTTTGTCAGAAAGCTTCTTCTCATTTTATTCGAAGGACATTACCTTTGGCCCTATAATCTTCAAAGAGATCCGAAATATCAGTTCTCAGAATCCACAGAAACAAGGCTAGTAAACAGCCCTACGAAATACAGCTGCAACTTAGTGAGTGGAAGTCACATAACACAAAGCAGTTTCTCAGAAAGCTTCCTTTCAGTTTTTATCTTAGGATATTTCCTTTTATACTATAGCCCTCTACGGGCTTCCAAATATCACTCTGCAAATTCACAAGAACAGTCTGAGAGAAATTCTAACTCTCAGAAAATTCTGGGGAAAGCTCTAACTCGCTGAGATGAATTCACAGCTCACAAAGAATTTTCTAAGAAAGCTTCTTTCTCACTTTTAGCGACGGATATTTCTTTTTCACTATTGCCCTCTATGGGCTTCCAAATATCATTTTGCAAATGCCACAAGAACAGTCTTAGCGAAAGGCTTCTTGAAGTGAAAGCTGTAGCTCTGTGAGATTAACTAACAGAAAACAAACTAGTTTCTCAGAAAGCTCCTTTTCGGTTTTTATCTTAGGATATTTCCTTTTTCAGCATAGCCCTCTATGGGCTTCCAAATATCACTTTGCAAATCCACAACAACAGTCTCAGTGAACGGATTCTTCAGGGGAAAGCTGTAACACAGTGAAATGAATTAATAGAACACGAAGCACTTTCTCAGAAAGCTTCTTTTGAGTTTTTATGTTAGGACATTTCCTTTTTCAACATAGCCCTCTATGGGCTTCCAAATATCACTTTGTAAATTCCAGAAGAACAGCCTTAGTGTCCGGCTTCTTGAGTAGAAAGCTGTAACTCTGTGAGATGAACTAACAGAACACAAAGCAGTTTCTCAGAAAGCTTCTTTTCAGTTTTTATCTTAGGATGTTTCCTTTTTCACCATACCCCTCTATTGGGTTCCAAATATCACTTTGCAAATTCCACAAGAACAGTCGTAGTGAACGGCTTCTTGAGGGGAAAGCTGTAATTCTGTGAGATGAATTAACAGAACACAAAGTAGTTTCTCAGAAAGCTTCTTTTCAGTTTTTATCTTAGGATATTCTCTTTTTCACCATAGCCCTCTATGAGCTTCCAAATATCACTTTGCAAATTCCACAAGAACCGTCTTAGAGAAAGTCTTCTTGAGGGGAAAGCTGTAACTCTGTGAGATGAATTCACAGATCACAAAGCAGTTTCTCAGAAAGCTTCTTTCTCACTTTTAGCGGCGGATATTTCCTTAGGCCCTATAGTCTTCAAAGGGATCCGAAAAAACAGTTCTCAGATTCCACAGGAAAAAAACTAGCAAACTGCTATACGAAATACAGCTGTAATTCAGTGAGGGGAAGTCACATATCACTAAGCAGTTTCTCAGAAAGCTTCTTTTCAGTTTTTAACAGAAGATATATCCTTTTTTCACCATAGCCCTCTATGGGCTTCCAAATATCACTTTGCAAATTCCACAAGAACAGTCTTAGCGAAAGGCTTCTAGAGCTGAATGCTGTAACTCTGTGAGATGAATTAAGAGAACACAAAGCAGTTTCTCAGAAAGCTTCTTTTTAGTTTTTCCTTAGGATATTTCCTTTTTCACCATAGCCATCTATGGGCTTCCAAATATCACTTTGCAAACTACACAAGAACTGTCTTAGTGAACGGCTTCTTGAGGGGGATGCTGTAATTCCGTGAGATGAATTAACAGAACACAAAGCAGTTTCTCAGATAGCTTCTTTTCCGTTTTTATCTTAGGATATTTCCTTTTTCACCATAGCCCTCTATGGGCTTCCAAATATCACTTTGCAAATTCCACAAGAACAGTCTTAGTGAAAGTCTTCTTGAGGGGAATGCTGTAACTCTGTTAGATGAATTAACAGATTACAAAGAAGTTTCTCAGAAAGCTTCTTTCTCACTTTTAGCGGCGGATATTTCCTTGGCCCTATAGTCTTCAAAGGGATCCGAAAAAACAGTTCTCAGATTCCACAGGAAAAAAACTAGCAAACTGCTATACGAAATACAGCTGTAATTCAGTGAGGGGAAGTCACATATCACTAAGCAGTTTCTCAGAAAGCTTCTTTTCAGTTTTTAACAGAAGATATATCCTTTTTTCACCATAGCCCTCTATGGGCTTCCAAATATCACTTTGCAAATTCCACAAGAACAGTCTTAGCGAAAGGCTTCTAGAGCTGAATGCTGTAACTCTGTGAGATGAATTAAGAGAACACAAAGCAGTTTCTCAGAAAGCTTCTTTTTAGTTTTTTCCTTAGGATATTTCCTTTTTCACCATAGCCATCTATGGGCTTCCAAATATCACTTTGCAAACTACACAAGAACTGTCTTAGTGAACGGCTTCTTGAGGGGGATGCTGTAATTCCGTGAGATGAATTAACAGAACACAAAGCAGTTTCTCAGAAAGCTTCTTTTCCGTTTTTATCTTAGGATATTTCCTTTTTCCCCATAGACCTCTATGAGTTTCCAAATATCACTTTGCAAATTCCACAAGAACCGTCTTAGAGAAAGTCTTCTTGAGCGGAAAGCTCTAACTCTGTGAGATGAATTCACAGATCACAAAGAAGTTTCTCAGAAAGCTTCTTTCTCACTTTTAGCGGCGGATATTTCCTTTGGCCCTATAGTCTTCAAAGGGATCTGAAATAAGAGTTCTCAAATTCCACAGGAATAAAGCTAGAAAAGAGCTCTATGAAATACAGCTGTAACTCAGTGAGTGGAAGTCACATATCACATAGCAGTTTCTCAGAAAGGTTCTTTTCAGTTTTTAACAGAAGATATATCCTTTTTCACCACAGCCCTCTATGGGCTTCCTAATATCACTTTGCAAATGCCACAAGAACAGTATTAGCGAAAGGCTTCTTGAGGGGAAAGCTCTAACTCTGTGAGATGAATTAACAGAACACAAATCAGTTTCTCAGAAATCTTCTTTCCAGTTTTTAAATGAAGATATTTCCTTTTTCACCATAGCCCTCAATGGGCTTCCAGATATCACTTTGCAAATTCCACAAGAACAGTCTTAGTGATTGTCTTCTTGAGTAGAAAGCTGTAACACTGTGAGATGAATTAACAGAACACAAAACAGTTTCTCAGAAAGGTTCTTTTCAGTTTTTATCTTAGGATATTTCCTTTTTCACCATAGCCCTCTATGAGCTTCCAAAGATCACTTTGCAAATTCCACAAGAAAAGTCTGAGCAGAAGGCTTCTTGAGGGGAATGCTTTAACTCTGTGAGATGAATTCACAGATCACAAAGAAGTTTCTCAGAAAACTTCTTTCTCACTTTTAGCTGGGGATATTTCCTTTGACCCTATAGTCTTCAAAGGGATCCGAAATAACAGCTGTCAGATTCCACAGAAATAAGGCTAGCAAACAGCTGTACGAAATACAGCTGTAATTCTGGGAGTGGAAGTCACATATCACAAAGCAGTTTCTCAGAAAGATTCTTTTCAGTTTTTAACAGAAGATATATCCTTTTTCACCATAGCCCTCTACGGGCTTCCAAATATCACTTTGCAAATATCACAAGAACAGCCTTAGCTAAAGGTTTCTTGAGGGGAAAGCTGGAACTCTGTGAGATGAAATAACAGAACACAAAGCAGTTTCTCTGAAAGCTTCTTTTCAGTTTTAACCTCAGGATATTTGCTTTTCACCATAGCCCTGTATGGGTTTCCAAATATCACTCTGCAAATTCCAGAAGAACAGTCTTAGTGAAAGGCTTCTTGATAGGAAAGCTGTAACTCCGTGAGATGAATTATGAGAACACAAATCAGTTTCTCAGAAAGCTTCTTTCCAGTTTTTATCTGAAGATATTTCATTTTCACCATAGCCCTCTCAGGGCTTCCAAATATCACTTTACAAATTCCACAAGAATAGTTTTAGTGAATGGCTTCTTGAGGGAAAGCTGTAATTCCGTGAGATGAATTAACAGAACACAAAGCAGTATCTCAGAAAGCTTCTTGTCAGTTTTTATCTTAGGATACTACCTTTTTCACCATAACCCTCTATGGGCTTCCAAATATCACTTGGAAAATTCCACGAGAAGAGTCATAGTGAACGGCTTCTTGAGGGGAAAGCTGTAATTCTGTGAGATGAATTGACAGAACACAAAGCGGTTTCTCAGAAAGCTTCTTTTCACTTTTTATCTTAGGATATTTCCTTTTTCACCATAGCCCTCTATGGTCTTCCAAATATCACTTTGCAAATTCCACAAGAACAGTCTTAGTGAACGGGTTCTTGAGGGGAATGCTGTAATTCTGTGAGATGAATTAACAGAACACAAAGCAGTTTCTCAGAAAGCTTATTTTCTGTTTTTATCTTAGGATATTTACTTTTTCACCATAGCCCTCTATGAGCTTCCAAATATCACTTTTCAAATTCCACAAGAAAAGTCTGAGCAAAAGGCTTCTTGAGAGCAATGCTTTAATTCTGTGAGATGAATTCAAAGACCACAAAGAAGTTTCTCAGAAAGCTTCTTTCTCACTTTTAGCGGGGGATATTTCCTTTGGCCCTATAGTCTTCAAAGGGAACCGAAATAACAGCTGTTATATTCCACAGAAATAAGGCTAACAAACAGCTCTACGAAACACAGCTGTTACTCAGGGAGTGGAAGTCACATATCACAAAGCAGTTTGTCAGAAAGCTTCTTTTCACTTTTTAACAGAAGATATATCCTTTTTCACCATAACCCTCTATGGGTTTCCAAATATCTCTTTGCAAATCCACAGGAACATCTTAGCTAAAGGCTTCTTGAGGGGAAAGCAGTAATTCTGTGAGACAAAATAACAGAACACGAATCAGTTTCTCAGAAAGCTTCTTTCCAGCTTTTAACTGAAGATATTTCCTTTTTCACCATAGCCCTCTATGGGCTTCCAAATATCCTTTGCAAATTCCACAAGAAAAGTCTGAGCAAAGGCTTCTTGAGAGCAATGCTGTAATTCTGTGAGATGAATTCACAGAACACAAAGCAGTTTCTCAAGCTTCTTTCTCACTTTTATCTGAGGATATTTCCTTTTCCTATAGTCTTCAAAGGAACCGAAATAACAGCTGTTATATTCCACAGAAATAAGGCTAACAAACAGCTCTACGAAACACAGCTGTTACTCAGGGAGTGGAAGTCACATATCACAAAGCAGTTTGTCAGAAAGCTTCTTTTCACTTTTTAACAGAAGATATATCCTTTTTCACCAAATCCCTCTATGGGTTTCCAAATATCTCTTTGCAAATCCACAGGAACATCTTAGCTAAAGGCTTCTTGAGGAAAGCTGTAATTCTGTGAGATGAATAACAGAACACAAAGCAGTTTCTCAGAAAGCTTCTTTTCAGTTTTTATCTGAGGATATTTCCTTTTTCACCATAGCCCTCTATGGGCTTCCAAATATCACTTTGCAAATTCCACAAGAACAGTCTTAGTGAACGGCTTCTTGAGGGGAAATCTGTAACTCTGTGAGATGAATTAACAGAACACAAAGCATTTTCTCAGAAAGCTTCTTTTCAGTTTTTATCTTAGGATATTTCCTTTTTCACCGTAGCCCTCTATGGGCTTCCAAATATCACTTTGCAAATTCCACAAGAACAGTCTTAGCGAAAGGCTTCTTGAGGGGAAATCTGTAACTCTGTGAGATGAATTGAAAGAACACAAAACAGTTTCTCAGAAAGCTTCTTTCCAGTTTTTATCTGAGGACATTTCCTTTTTCACCATTGCCCTCTATGGGTTTCCAAATATCACTTTGCAAATACCACAAGAACAGTCTTAGCAAAAGGCTTCTTGAGAGCAATGCTGTAACTCTGTGAGATGAATTCACAAATCACAAAGCAGTTTCTCAGAAAGCTTCTTTCTCAGTTTTATCTGAGGATATTTCCTTTTTCACCATAGTCTTCAATGGGATCAGAAATAACAGTTCTCAGATTCCACAGAAATAAGGCTAGCAAATAGCTCTACGAAATAAAGCTGTAACTCAGTGAGTGGAAGTCACATATCACAGAGCAGTTTCTCAGAAAGCTTCTTTTCAATTTTATCTGAGGACATTTCCTTTTTCACCATTGCCCTCTATGGGTTTCCAAATATCACTTTGCAAATACCACAAGAACAGTCTTAGCGAAAGGCTTCTTGAGAGACAAGCTGTAACTCTGTGAGATGAATTCACAAATCACAAAGAAGTTTTTCATAAAGCTTCTTTCTCACTTTTAGCGGCAGATATTTCCTTTGGCCCTATAGTCTTCAATGGGATCAGAAATAACAGTTCTCAGATTCCACAGAAATAAGGCTAGCAAATAGCTCTACGAAATAAAGCTGTAACTCAGTGAGTGGAAGTCACATATCACAGAGCAGTTTCTCAGAAAGCTTCTTTTCAATTTTTATCTGAAGATATAACATTTTTCACCATGGCACTCAATGTTCTTCCAAATATCACTTTGCAAATTCCACAAGAACAGTCTTAGTGAACTGCTCCTTCAGGGGAAAGCTGTAACTCTGTGAGATTTATTAATAGAACACAAAGCAGTTTTTTAGAAAGCTTCTTTTCTGTTTTTATGTTAGGATATTTCCTTTTTCACCATAGCCCACTATGGGCTTCCAAATATCACATTGCGAATTCCACAAGAACAGTCTTAGTGAAAGGCTTCTTGATAGGAAAGCTGTAACTCTGAGATGAATTAACAGAACACAAAGCAGTTTCTCATAAAGCTTCTTTCCAGTTTTTATCTGAAGATATTTCATTTTCACCATAGCCGTCTATTGGCTTCCAAATATCACTTTGCAATTTCCACAAGAACAGTCTTAGTGAACGGCTTATTGAGGGGAAAGCTGTAACTCTGTGAGATGAATTAACAGAACACAAAGGAGTCTCTCAGAAAATTTCTTTCCAGTTTTTATGTGAGGACATTTCCTTTTTCACTATAGCCCTCTATGGGCTTCCAAATATCACTTTGCAAATTCTACAAAAAGAGTTTTAGCAAATGGCTTCTTCCAGGGATAGCTGTAACTCTTTGAGATGAATTAACAGAACACAAAGCAGTTTCTCAGAAACCTTCTTTTCAGTTTTTATCTTAGGATATTTCCTTTTTCACTATAGCCCTCCATGGGCTTCCAAATATCACTTTACAAATTCCACAAGAACAGTCTTAGCAAAAGGCTTCTTGAGGGGAAAGCTGAAACTCTGTGAGATGAATTAACAGAACACAAAGCAGTTTCTCAGAAAGCTTCCTTCCAGTTTTAACTGAAAATATTTCCTTTCTCACCATAGCCCTCTTTGGGCTTCCAAATATCACTTTACAAATTGTACAAGAACAGTCTTTGTGAACGGCTTCTTGAGCGGAAAGATGTAACTCTCTGAGATGAATTAACAGAATACAAAGCAGTTTGTCAGAAAGCTTCTTTTCAGTTTTTAACTGAAGATATTTCCTTTTACACCATAGACTTCTATGGGCTTCCAAATAACACTTTGAAAGTTCGAAATGAACAGTCTCAGTGCACGGCTTTTTGAGGGGAAAGCTGTAACTCTGTGAGATTAATTAACAGACACAAAGCAATTTTTCAGAAAGATTCTTTCCAGTGTTTATCTGAGAACATTTCCTTTTTCACCATAGCCCTCTAAGGGATTCCAAATATCACTTTGCAAATTCCACAAGAACAGTCGTAGCGAAAGGCTTCTTGAGGGGAAAGCTGTAACACTTTGAGATGAATTAACAGAACACAAAGCAGTTTCTCCGAAAGCATCTTTTCAGTTTTTATCTTAGGATATTTCCTTTTCACCATAGACTTCTATGGGCTTCCAAATAACACTTTGAAAGTTCGAAATGAACAGTCTCAGTGCACGGCTTTTTGAGAAAGCTGTAACTCTGTGAGATGAATTAACAGACACAAAGCAATTTTTCAGAAAGATTCTTTCCAGTGTTTATCTGAGAACATTTCCTTTTTCACCATAGCCCTCTAAGGGATTCCAAATATCACTTTGCAAATTCCACAAGAACAGTCGTAGCGAAAGGCTTCTTGAGGGGAAAGCTGTAACACTTTGAGATGAATTAACAGAACACAAAGCAGTTTCTCCGAAAGCATCTTTTCAGTTTTTATCTTAGGATATTTCCTTTTTCCTCATAGCCCTCTATGGGCTTCCAACTATCACTTTGCAAATTCCACAAGAAAAGTCTTAGTGAACGGCTTCTTCAGGAGAACGTTGTAACTCTGTGAGATGAATTAACATAACACAAAGTAGTTTCTCAGAAAGCATCTTTTCAGTTTTTATCTTAGGATTTTCCTATTTCACCATAGCCCTCAATGGGCTTCCAAATATCACTTTCCAAATTCCAGAAGAACAGTCTTAGCCAAAGGCTTCTTGAAGGGAAAGCTGTAACTCTGTGAGATGAATTCACAAGTCACAAAGAAGTTTCTCAGAAAGCTTCTTTCCAGTTTTTATCTGAGGATATTTCCTTTTCACCATAGCCTCTATGGGCTTCCAAATATCACTTTCAAATTCCACAGAACAGTCTTAGCAAAAGGCTTCTTGAGGAAAGCTGTAACTCTGTGAGATGAATTAACAGAACACAAAGCAGTTTCTCAGAAAGCTTCTTTCCAGTTTTTAACTTAATATATATCATTTTTCACCATAGACTTCTATGGGCTTCCAAATATCACTTTGCAAATTCCACAGAACAGTCTTAGAAAAGGCTTCTTGAGGAAAGCTGTAACTCTGTGACTGATTTAACAGAATACAAAGCAGTTTCTCAGAAAGCTTCTTTTCAGTTTTTATCTTTGGATATTTCTTCTTTCACCATAGCCCTCTATGGGCTTCCAAATATCACTTTGTAAATTCCACAAGAACAGTCTTAGCTAAAGATTTCTTGAGGGAATCCTGTAACTCTGTGAGATGAATTAACAGAACACAAAGCAGTTTCTCAGAAAGCTTCTTTCCAGTTTTTATCTTAGATTTTCCTTTTCAAAATAGCCCTCCAGGGACTTCCAAATATCACTTTGCAAATTCCACAAGAACAGTCTTAGCGAAAGGCTTCTTGAGGGAAAGCTGTAACTCTGTGAGATGAATTCCTGGATCACAAGGAAGTTTCTCAGAAAGCTTCTTTCTCACTTTTAGCGGAGGATATTTCCTTTCACCTAAAGTCTTCAAAGGGATCCAAATAACAGTTCTCAGATTCCACAGAAACAGACTAGCAAACAGCTCTTGAAAAGCTGTAACTCAGTGAGTGGAATTACATATCACAAAGCAGTTTCTCAGAAAGCTTCTTTCCAGTTTTTAACTTAATATATATCATTTTCACCATAGACTTCTATGGGCTTCCAAATATCACTTTGCAAATTCCACAGAACAGTCTTAGAAAAGGCTTCTTGAAGGAAAGCTGTAACTCTGAGATGAATTAACAGAATACAAAGCAGTTTCTCAGAAAGCTTCTTTTCAGTTTTTATCTTTGGATATTTCTTCTTTCGCCATAGCCCTCTATGGGCTTGCAAATATCACTTTGTAAATTCCACAAGAACAGTCTTAGCTAAAGATTTCTTGAGGGAATCCTGTAACTCTGTGAGATGAATTAACAGAACACAAAGCAGTTTCTCAGAAAGATTCTTTCCAGTTTTATCTTAGATTTTCCTTTTTCAAAATAGCCCTCCAGGGACTTCCAAATATCACTTTGCAAATTCCACAAGAACAGTCTTAGCGAAAGGCTTCTTGAGGGAAAGCTGTAACTCTGTGAGATGAATTCCTGGATCACAAGGAAGTTTCTCAGAAAGCTTCTTTCTCACTTTTAGCGGAGGATATTTCCTTTCACCTAAAGTCTTCAAAGGGATCCGAAATAACAGTTCTCAGATTCCACAGAAACCAGACTAGCAAACAGCTCTTCGAAATACAGCTGTAACTCAGTGAGTGGCAGTTACATATCACAAAGTAGTTTCTCAGAAAGCTTCTTTCCAGTTTTTAACTTAATATATATCATTTTTCACCATAGACTTCTATGGGCTTCCAAATATCACTTTGCAAATTCCACAGAACAGTCTTAGAGAAAGGCTTCTTGAAGGGAAAGCTGTAACTCTGTGACTGATTTAACAGAATACAAAGCAGTTTCTCAGAAAGCTTCTTTTCAGTTTTTATCTTTGGATATTTCTTCTTTCGCCATAGCCCTCTATGGGCTTGCAAATATCACTTTGTAAATTCCACAAGAACAGTCTTAGCTAAAGATTTCTTGAGGGGAATCCTGTAACTCTGTGAGATGAATTAACAGAACACAAAGCAGTTTCTCAGAAAGATTCTTTCCAGCTTTTATCTTAGATTTTCCTTTTTCAAAATAGCCCTCCAGGGACTTCCACATATCACTTTGCAACTTCCAAAAGGAAAGTCTTAGGGAAACGCTTTTTGAAGGGAAACCTGTCACTCTGTGAGATGAATTCCTGGATCACAAGGAAGTTTCTCAGAAAGCTTCTTTCTCTCTTTTAGCGGCGGATATTTCCTTTGACCCTATAGTCTTCAAAGGGATCCAAAATGACAGTTGTCAGGTTCCACAGAAATAAGGCTAGGAAAAAGCTCTACGAAATACAGCTGTAACTCAGTGAGTGGAAGTCACATATCACAAAGCAGTTTCTCAGAAAACTTCTTTTCAGCTTTTAAATGAGTATATATCCTTTTTCACCATAGCCCTTTATGGGCTTCCAAATATCACTTTGGAAATTTCACAAGAACAGTCTTAGCGAAAGGCTTCTTGAGGGGAAAGCTGTAACTCTGTGATACGAATTAACAGAACACAATGCAGTTTCTCAGAAAGCTTCTATCTAGTTTTTAACTGAAGATATTTCCTTTCTCACCATAGCCCTCTATGGGATTCCAAATATCAGTTTTCAAACTCCACAAGAACCGTCTTAGTGAATGGCTTGTTGTGGGAAAAGCTGTAACTCTGTGAGATGAATTAACAGAACACAAAGCAGTGTGCAGAAAGCTTCTTTCCAGTTTATATCTGAGGACATTCGTTTTTCTCCATAGCCGTCTATGGGCTTCCGAATATCGCTTTGCAAATTCCACAAGAATAGTCTTACTGAACGGCCTCTTGAAGGGAAAGCTGTAACTCTGTGAGATGAATTAACAGAACACAAAGCAGTTTCTCAGAAAGCTTCTTTTCAGTTTTTATCTTAGGATATTTCCTTTTTCACCATAGCCCTCTATGGGCTTCCAAATATCACTTTGCAAATTCCACAATAACAGTCTTAGCGAAAGGCTTCTTAAGGGGAAAGCTGTGACTCTGTGAGACAAATTAACAGAACACAAAGCTGTTTCTCAGAAAGCTTCTTTCCAGTTTTAAATTGTAGATATTTCCTTTTTCACCGTAGCCCTCTCTGGGCTTCCAAATATCACATTGCAAATTCCACAAGAACAGTCTTAGTGCACGACTTCTTGATGGGAAAGTTTTAACTCTTTGTGATGAATTAACAGAACACGAAGCGGTTTCTCACAAAGCTTCTTTTCAGTTTTTATCTTACGATTTTCCTTTTTCACCCTAGCCCTCTATGGGCTTCGAAATATCACTTTCGAAATTCCACAAGAACAGTCTTAGCAAAATGCTTCTTGAAGGAAAAGTTGTAACACTGTGAGATGAATTCACAGATCAGAAAGAAGTTTCTCTAAAAGCTTGCTTCACACTTTTAGCCGCGGATATTTCCTTTGGAACTTTAGTATTCAAAGGGAACCGAAATAACAGTTCTCAGATTCCACAGAAATAAGGATAGCAAAGAGCACTACGAAATACAGCTGTAACTTAGTGATTGGAAATCACATATCACAAAGCAGTTTCTCAGAAAGCTTCTTTTCAGTTTTAAACTGAATATATATACTTTTTCACCATAGCCCACTATGGGCTTCCAAATATCACTTTGCAAATTCCACAAGAACAGTCTTAGCGAAAGGCTTCTTGAGAGGAAAGCTGTAACTCTGTGAGATGAATTAATAGAACACAAAGCAGTTTCTCAGAAAGCTTCTTTTCCGTTTTTATATTAGGATATTTCCTTTTTCACCATAGCCGTCTATGGGCTTCCAAATATCACTTCGCGAATTCCACAACTAGAGTGTTAGCGAAAGGCTTCTTGAGGGGAAGCTGTAACTCTGTGAGATGAATTAACAGAACACAAAGCAGTTTCTCAGAAAGCTTATTTCAAGATTTTATCTGAAGATATCTCCTTTTCACCATAGCCATCTAAGGGCTTCCAAATATCACTTTGCAAATTCCACAAGAACAGTGTTAGTGAACGGCTTCTTGAGGGGAAAGCTGTAACTCTGTGAGATGAATTAACAGAACACAAAACAGTTTCTCAGAAAGCTTTTTTTTTCAGTTTTTACCTTAGGATTTTCCTTTTTCACCATAGCCCTATAAGGGCTTCCAAATATCACCTTCCAGATTCCACAAGAACAGTCTTAGCGAAAGGTTTCTTGAAGGGAAAGCTTTAACTCTCTGAGATGTATTCACATATCACAAAGAAGTCTCTCAGAAAGCTTCCTTCTCACTTTTAGCGTCGGATATTTCCTTTGGCCCTATAGTATTCAAAGGGATCCGAAATAACAGTTCTCAGATTTCACAGAAATAATGCTAGCAAACAGCTCTACGAAATACAGCTGTAACTCAGTGAGTGAAAGTCACATATCACAAATCAGTTTCTCAGAAAGCTTCTTTTCAGTTTTATCTTAGGATATTTCCTTTTCACCATAGCCCTCTATGGGCTTCCAAATATCACTTTGCAAATTCCAGAAGAACAGTCTTAGCGAAAGGCTTCTTGAGGGGAAAGCTGTAACTCTGTGAGATGAATTAACAGAACACAAAACAGTTTCTCAGAAAGCTTTTTTCAGTTTTACCTTAGGATTTTCCTTTTCACCATAGCCCTATAAGGGCTTCCAAATATCACCTTCCAGATTCCACAAGAACAGTCTTAGCGAAAGGTTTCTTGAAGGGAAAGCTTTAACTCTCTGAGATGTATTCACATATCACAAAGAAGTCTCTCAGAAAGCTTCCTTCTCACTTTTAGCGTCGGATATTTCCTTTGGCCCTATAGTATTCAAAGGGATCCGAAATAACAGTTCTCAGATTTCACAGAAATAATGCTAGCAAACAGCTCTATGAAATACAGCTGTAACTCAGTGAGTGAAAGTCACATATCACAAAGAAGTCTCTCAGAAAGCTTCTTTCTCACTTTTAGCGTCGGATATTTCCTCATAGTATTCAAAGGGATCCAAATAACAGTTCTCAGATTTCACAGAAATAATGCTAGCAAACAGCTCTACGAAATACAGCTGTAACTCAGTGAGTGAAAGTCACATATCACAAATCAGTTTCTCAGAAAGCTTCTTTTCAGTTTTTAACTGAATTCGTATCCTTATTCATCATAGTCCTCTATGGGCTTCCAAATATCACTTTGCAAATTCCAGAAGAACAGTCTTAGCGAAAGGCTTCTTGAGGTGAAATCTGTAACGATGTGAGGTTAATTAACAGAACACCAAGCAGTTTCTCAGAAAGCTTCTTTTCAGTTTTTATCTTAGGATATTTCCTTTTTTCCCCATAGCAGTCTATGGGTTTCCAAATATTACTAAGCAAATTCCACAAGAACAGTCTTAGCGAAAGGCTCTTTGAGGGAAAAGCTGTAACTCTGTGAGATGAATTAACAGAACACAGAGCAGTTTCTCAGAAAGATTCTTTTCAGTTTTTATCTTACGATATCTCCTTTTTCACCATAACTCTCTACGGGCTGCCAAATATCAATTTGCAAATTCCACAGGACCAGTCTTAGGGAATGGCTTCTTGAGGGTGAAGATGTAATTCTCTGAGATGAATTAACTGAACTCAAAGCATTTCTCAGAAAGCTTCTAACCAGTTTTTAACTGAAAATATTTCCTTTTTCACCATAGCCCTCTATGGGCTTCCAAATATCTCTTTGCAAATTCCACAAGAACCGTCTTAGTGAACGGTTTCTTGAGGGGAACGCTGTAACTCTGTGACATGAATGAAAAGAACACATAGCACTTTCTCAGAAAGCTTCCTTTAGTTTTTATCTTTGGATAATTCCTTTTTCAGCATTGCACTCTATGGGCTTACAAATATCATTTCAAATTCCAGAAGAACAGTCTTAGCGAAAGACTTCTTGAGGGGAAAGCTGTAACACTCTGAGATGAATTAAGAGAACACAAAGCAGTTTCTCAGAAAGCTTTTTTCCAGTTTTTATCTGAAGATATTTCCTTTTCACCACAGCCCTCTATGGGCTTCCAAATATCACTTTCCAAATTCCACAAGAACACTCTTAGCGAAAGGCTTCTTGAGGGGATACCTGTAACTCTGTGAGCTGAGATCACAGATCTCAAAGAAGTTTCTCAGAAAGCTTCCTTCTCACTTTGAGTGGCGGATATTTCCTTCGGCCGTATAGTCTTCAAAGAGATCCGAAATAACAGTACTGAGATTCCACAGAAATAAGGCTAGCAGACAGCTGTACGAAATACAGCTGTAACTCAGTCAGTGGAAGACATATATCACAAAGAGTTTCTCAGAAAGTTTCTTTTCAGTTGTTAACTGAAGATATATCCTTTTTCACCATTGCCCTATAAGGGCTTCCAAATATCACTTTGCAAATTACACAAGAACAGTCTTAGCGAAAGGCTTCTTGAGGGGAAAGCTGTAATCTGTGAGATGAATTAACATAACAGAAAGCAGTTTCTCAGAAAGCTTCTGTCCCGTTTTAATCTTAGGATTTTTCCTTTTTCATGATAGCCCTCTATGGAATTCCAAATATCACTTTACAAATTCCACAAAATCGTCTTAGAGAAAGGCTTCGTCAGGGGAAAGCTGTAACTCTGTGAGATGAATTAACAGAACACAAAGCAATGTCTCTGAAAGCTTCTTTAAAGTTTTTTTCTGAAGATATTTCCTTTTCACCTTAGCCCTCTATGGGCTTCCAAATATAACATTGCAAATTCCTCAAGAACAGTCTTAACGAAAGGCTTCTTGAGGGGAAACTGTAACTCTGTGTGATGAATTAACAGAACACAAAGCAGTTTCTCAGAAAGCTTCTTTCTCCTTTTTAGCATCGGATATTTCCTTTGGCCTTATAGTCTTCAAAGGGATCTGAAATAACAGTTCTCAGATTCCACAGAAATAAGGCTAGCAAACAGGAATAGGAAATACAGCTGTAACACAGTGAGTGGAAGTCACATATTCCAAAGCAGTTACTCAGAACGCTTCTTTTCAGTTTTTAACTGAAGCTATATCCTTTTTAACCATAGCCCTCTACGGGTTTCCAAATATCACTTTGCAAATTCCACAACTACAGTCTAAGCGAAAGGCTTCTTGAGGGGAAAGGTGTAACTCTGTGAGATGAATTAACAGAACACAAAGCAGTTTCTCAGAAAGCTTCTTCCCAGTTTTTAACTGTAGATATTTCCTTTTTCACCATATCCCTCTATGGGCTTCCTAATATCACTTTGTAAGTTCCATAAGAACATTCTTAGTGAACGGCTTCTTGAGGGGAAAGCTGTAACTCTGTGAGATGAATTAACAGAAACAAAGCTGTTTCTCAGAAAGCTTCCTTTCAGTATTTATCTTAGGATATTTCCTTTTTCTCCGTAGCCCTCTATGGGCTTCCAAATATCACTTTGCAAATTAAACAAGAACAGCCTTAGCGAAAGGCTTCTTGAGGGGAAAGCTGTAACTCTGTGAGATGAATTAACAGAACACAAAGCAGTTTCTCAGAAAGCTTCTTCCCAGTTTTTAACTGTAGATATTTCCTTTTTCACCATATCCCTCTATGGGCTTCCTAATATCACTTTGTAAGTTCCATAAGAACATTCTTAGTGAACGGCTTCTTGAGGGGAAAGCTGTAACTCTGTGAGATGAATTAACAGAAACAAAGCTGTTTCTCAGAAAGCTTCCTTTCAGTATTTATCTTAGGATATTTCCTTTTTCTCCGTAGCCCTCTATGGGCTTCCAAATATCACTTTGCAAATTAAACAAGAACAGCCTTAGCGAAAGGCTTCTTGAGGGGAAAGCTGTAACTCTGTGACATGAATTAACAAAACACAAAGCAGTTTCTCAGAAAGCTTCTTTCCAGTTTTTATATTAGGATATTTCTTTTTGCCATAGCCCTCTATGGGCTTCGAAGGATCACGTTGAAAATTCCACAAGAACAGTCTTAGCGAAAGGCTTTTTGAGGGGAAAGCTGTAACTCTGTGAGATGAATTCACAGATCACAAAGAAGTCTCTCAGAAAGCTTCTTTCTCACTTTTAGCGGCGTATATTTACTTTGGCCGTGTAGTCTTCAAAGGGATCCGAAATAACAGTTCTTAGATACCACAGAACTAAGGCTAGCAAACAGCTCTATGAAATACAGCTGTAACTCAGTGAGTGGAAGTCACATATCACAAAGCCGTTTCTCAGAAAGCTTCTTTTCAGTTTTTAACTGAAGATATATCCTTTTTCACCGTAGGCGTCTATGGGCTTACAAATATCCCTCTGCAAATTCCACAAAAACAGTCTTAGCGAAAGGCTTCTTGAGGGGAAAGCTGTAACTCTGTAAGATGAAATAACAGAACACAAAGCAGTTTTTCAGAAAGCTTCTTTCTCACTTTTAGCGGCGGATATTTCCTTTGGCCCTATAATCTTCAAAGGGATCCGAAATAACAATTCTCAGATTCCACAGAAATAAGCTAGCAAACAGCTCTACGAAATACAGCTGTAACTCAGTGAGTGGAAGTCACATATCACAAAGCAGTTCCTCAGAAAGCTTCTATTCAATTTTTAACTGAAGATACATCGTTTTTCACCGTACCCCTCTATGGGCTTTCAAATGTCACTTTGAAAATTCCACAAGAACAGTCTTAGTGAATGGCTTCTTAGGGGAAAACTGTATCTCTGTGAGATGAATTCGCAGATCACAAAGAGGTTTCTCAGAAAGATTCTGTCTCATTTTTATCGGAGGATATTTCCTTTGGCCCTGTAGTCTTCAAAGAGATCCGGAATATCAGTTCTGTGATTCCACAGAAATAAGGCGAGCAAACACCTCTATGAAATACGGCTGCAACATAGTGAGTGGAAGCCACATATCAAAAAGCAATTTCTCAGAAAGCTTCTTTTTAGTTTTTATCTGAAGATATATCCTTTTCACCATAGCCCTCTATAGACTTCCAAATATCACTTTGCAAATTCCACAAGAACAGTCTTAGTGAATGGCGTCTTTAGGGGACAGCTGTAACTCTTTGAGATGAATTAACAGACCACAAAGCAGTTTCTCAGAAAGCTTCTTTACAGTTTTTAACTGAAGATATTTCCTTTTTCACCATAGACCACTATGGGCTTCCAAATATCACTTTGCAAATTCCACAAGAACAGTCTTAGTGAACGGCTTCTTGAGAGGAATGCTAGAAATCTGTGAGATGAATTAACAGAACACAAAGCAGTATCTCAGAAAACTTCTTTCCAGTTTTTATCTGAGGACATTTCCTTTTTCACTATAGTCTTCTATGGGTATCCAAATATCACTTTGCAAATTCCAGAAGAACAGTCTTAGCGTAAGGCTTCTTGAGGGGAAGGCTATAACTCTGTGAGATGAATTAAGAGAACACAAAGCAGTTTCTCAGAAAGCTTCTTTTCCGCTTTAAACTGAAGATAAATCCTGTTTCACCATAGCCATCTATGGGCTTCCAAATATCACTTTACAAATTCCACAAGAACAGTCTTAGCGAAAGGCTTGTTGAGGAGAAAACTAACTCTGTGAGGTGAATTAACAGAACACAAAGAAGTTTCTCAGAAAGCTTTTTCCAGTTTTTATCTGAGGACATTTCCTTTATCACCAGAGCCCTCTAGGGGCTTTCAAATATCACTTTGCAAATTCCACAAGAACAGTCGTAGCGGAAGGCTTCTTGAGGCGAAAGCTGTGACTATGTGAGATGAATTAACAGAACACCAAGCAGTTTCTCAGAAACCTTCTTTTCAGTTTTTATCTTAGGGTATTTCCTTTTTCACTAGAGCCCTCTATGGGCTTCCAAATATCACTTTGCAAATTGCACAAGAACAGTCTTAGCGAAAGTCTTTTTGAGGGAAAACCTGTAACTCTGTAAGATGAATTAAGAGAACTCAAAGCAGTTTCATGGAAAGCTTCTTTTTCGCTTTTAACTGAAGATATATCCTTTATCACCATAGCCCTCTATGGGCTTCCAAATATCACTTGCAAATTCCACAAGAACAGTCTCAGCGAAAGACTTCTTCAGGGCAAGCTGTAACTCTGTGAAATGAATTAAGAGAACACTAAGGAGTTTCTCAGAAAGCTTCTTTTCAGTTTTCAACTGAAGATATTTCCTTTTCACCATAGCCCTCTATGGGCTTCCAAATATCACTTTGCAAATTGCACAAGAACAGTCTTAGCGAAAGTCTTTTGAGGAAAACCTGTAACTCTGTAAGATGAATTAACAGAACACAAAGCAGTTTCTCAGAAAGCTTCTTTTCGCTTTTAACTGAAGATATTTCCTTTTCACCATAGCCCTCTATGGGCTTCCAAATATCACTTGCAAATTCCACAAGAACAGTCTCAGCGAAAGACTTCTTCAGGGCAAGCTGTAACTCTGTGAAATGAATTAAGAGAACACTAAGGAGTTTCTCAGAAAGCTTCTTTTCAGTTTTCAACTGAAGATATTTCCTTTTTCACTAAAAACCTCAATGGACTTCCAAAATCACTTCGCAAATTTCATAAGAACAATCTTAGTGACCGGCTTCTTGAGGGGAAAGATGAAATTATGTGAGACGAATTAACAGAACACAAAGCAGTTTCTGAGAAAGCTTCTTTTCAGTTTTTATCTTAGGTTATTTCCTTTTTCACCATAGCCCTCTATGGACTTCCAAATATCACTTTGCAAATTCCACAAGAACAGTCTTAGTGAACGGCTTCTTGAGGGGAAATCTGTAACTCTCTGAGATGAATTAACAGAAAACAAAGCAGTTTCTCAGAATGCCTCTTTTCAGTTTTTATTCAAGGATGTTTCCTTTTTCACCAAAGCCCTCTTTAGGCTTCCAGCTAACGCTTTGCAAATTCCAAAAGAACAGTCTTAGCAAAAGTTTTCTAGAGGAGAAAGCTGTAACTCTGTGGGATGAATTAAAAGAACACTAAACAGTTTCCCAGAAACCTTCTTTCAAGTTTTTATCTGAGGATATTTCCTTTTTCTCCATAGACCTCTGAGGGCTTCCAAATATCACTTTGCAAATTTCACAAGAACTGTCTTAGCGAACGGCTTCGTGAGGGGAAAGCTGTAACTCTGTGAGATGAATTCACAGAAAACAAAGCAGTTTCTCAGAGAGCTTCTTTTCAGTTTTTAACTGAAGATGTTTCCTTTTTCACCTTTGATCTCTATGGGCTTTCCAATATCACTTTGGAAATTCCACAAGAACAGTCTTAGTGAACGGCTTTTTGTGGGGAAAGCTGTAACTCTGTGAGTCGAAATAATAGAACACAAAGCAGTTTCTCCGAAAGCTTCTTTCCAGCTTTATCTGAGGACATTTCCCTTATCACCATAGCCCTCTATGGCTTCAAAATGTCACTTTAAAAATTCCACAAGAACAGTCTTAGTGGAAGGCTTCTTGAGGTGAAAGCTGTAACACTATGAGATGAATTAACAGAACACAAAACAGTTTCTCAGAAACATTCTTGCCAGTTTTTATCTTAGGATATTTCCTTTTTCAGTATGGCCGTCCATGGGCTTCCAAATATCACTTTGCGAATTCCACAAGAACAGTCGTAGCGAAAGCCTTCTTGAGGGGAAAGCTGTAACTCTTTGAGATGAATTTAGAGAACACAAAGCAGTTTTGCAGAAAGCTTGTTTTCCGTTCTTAACTGAAGATATATCCTTTATCGCCATAGTCCTCTATGGGCTTCCAAAGACCACTTTACGATTTCCACAAGAACAGTCTTAGCGGAAGGCTTCTTGAGGGGAAAGCTGTAACTCTGTGAGATGAATTAACAGAACACAAAGCAGTTTCTCAGAAACCTTCTTTTCAGTGTTTAGCTTAGGATATTTCGTTTCTCACTATAGACCTCTATGGGCTTCCAAATATCACTTTGCAAATTCCACAAGAACAGTCTTAGCGAAAGGCTTCTTGAGGGGAAAGCTGTAACTCTGTAAGATGAATTAAGAGAACACAAAGCAGTTTCTCAGAAAGCTTCTTTTCCACTATTAATTGAAGATATATCCTTTTTAACCATAGTCCTCTATGGGATTCCAAATATCACTTTACAGATTACCTAAGACGAGTCTTAGTGGAAGGCTTCTTGAGGAGAAAGCTGTAACTCTTTTAGATGAATTAACAGAACACAAAGCAGTTTCTCAGAAACCTTCTTTTCTGTTTTTATCTTAGGATTGTTCCTTTTACACTAAAGCCCTCTAGGGCCTTCCAATTATCACTTTTCCAATTCCACAAGAACAGTGTTAGTGAAAGTCTTCTTGAGGGGAAAGCTGTATCTCTGTGAGATGAATGAAGAGAACACAAAACAGTTTTGCAGAAAGCTTCTTTTCCTCTTTAAACTGAAGATATATCCTTTTTCACCATAGCCCTCTATGGGCTTCCAAATATCACTTTGCAAATAACACAAGAACAGTCTTAGCGAATGGATTCTTGAGAGGAAAGCTGTAACTCTGTGAAATAAATTAACAGAACACAAGGCAGTTTCTGAGAAAGCTTCTTTTCAGTTTTCAGCAGAAGATATTTCCTTCTCACCATAGACCCCTAAGGGCTTCCAAATATCATTTTTCAAATTCCACAACAACAGTCTTAGAGAAGGGCTTGTTGAGGGGAAAGCTGTACCTCAGTGACACGAATTAACAGAACACAAAGCAGTTTCTCAGAAAGCTTCTTTTCAGTTTTAACTGAAGATATATTGTTTTTCACCATTGACCTCTATGGGTTTCCAAATATCACTTTGCAGATTCCACAAGAACAGTCTTAGCGAATGGATTCTTGAGAGGAAAGCTGTAACTCTGTGAAATAAATTAACAGAACACAAGGCAGTTTCTGAGAAAGCTTCTTTTCAGTTTTCAGCAGAAGATATTTCCTTCTCACCATAGACCCCTAAGGGCTTCCAAATATCATTTTTCAAATTCCACAACAACAGTCTTAGAGAAGGGCTTGTTGAGGGGAAAGCTGTACCTCAGTGACACGAATTAACAGAACACAAAGCAGTTTCTCAGAAAGCTTCTTTTCAGTTTTTAACTGAAGATATATTGTTTTTCACCATTGACCTCTATGGGTTTCCAAATATCACTTTGCAGATTCCACAAAAACAGTCTTAGTGAACGGCTGGTAGAGGGGAAAGCTGTAACTCTGTGAGATGAATTAACAGAACACAAAGCAGTTTCTCAGAAAGCTTCTTTTCAGTTTTTAACTGAAGATATTTCCTTTTTCACCATAGACATCTATGGGGCTCCAAATATCACATTTCAAATTCTACAAGAACAGTCTTAGTGAACGGCCTGTTGAGGGGAAAGCTGTAACACTGTGAGACGAATTAACAGAACACAACGCAGTTTCTCAGAGAGCTTCTTTCCAATTTTTATCTGAGGACATTTCCTTTATCACCATAGCCCACAATGGTCCTCCAAATATCACTATACAAATTCCACAAGAACAGTCTTAGCGGAAGACTTCTTGAGGGGAAAGCTGTAACTCTGTGAGATGAATTAAGAAACACAAAGCAGATTCTCAGAAACCTTCTTTTCAGTTTCTATCTTAGGATATTTCCTTTTTCACTATAGCCCTCTCTGGGCTTCCAAATATCACTTTGCAAATTTCACAAGAACAGTCTTAGTGAACGGCTTGTTGAAAGGAAAGCTGTAACGATGTGAGACGAAATAACAGAACACAAATCAGTTTCTCAGAAAACTTCTATCCAGTTTTTATCTGAGGACATTTCCTTTATCACCATAGCCCTCTATGGGTTTCCAAATATCACTTTACAAATTCCACAAGAACAGTGTTAGCGGACGGCTTCTTGAGGGGAAAGCTATAACTCTGTGAGATGAATTAACAGAATACAAATCAGTTTCTCAGAAACATTCTCCTCCGTTTTTATCATAGGATAGCTCCTTTTTCACCATAGCCCTCTAAGGGCTTTCAAATAACACTTTAAAAATTCCAAGGAACAGTCTCAGCAGAAGTCTTCTTCAGGGAAAATCTGTAACTCTGTGAGACAAATTATGAGAACACAAAGCAGTCTCACAGAAAGCTTCTTTCCGCTTTTAACTTAAGATATATCCTTTTTCACAATAGCCTTCTATGGGCTTCCAAATATCACTTTGCCAATTCCACAAGAACAGTCCTAGCGAAAGGCTTTTTGAGGGCAAAGCTGTAACCCATTGAGATGAATTTAGAGAACACAAAGAAGTTTCACAGAAAGCTTGTTTTCCGCTCTTAACTGAAGATATATCCTTTATCACCATAGCCCTCTATGGGCTTCCAAATACCACTTTACGAATTCCACAAGAACAGTCTTAGCGGAAGGCTTCTTGAGCGGAAAGCTGTAACTCTGTGAGATGAATTAACAGAACACAAAGCAGTTTCTCAGAAACCTTCTTTTCAGTTTTTAGCTTAGGATGTTTTCTTTCTCACTATAGCCCACTATGGGCTTCCAAATATCACTTTGCAAATTCCAAAAGAACAATCTTAGTGAACGGCTTCTTGAGGGAAAAGCTGTAACCCTGTGAGATGAATTAAGAGAACACAAAACAGTTTCTTAGAAAGTTTCTTTTCCACTTTTCACTGAAGATATATCCTCTTTCACCATAGACCTCAATGGGCTTCCAAATATCACTTTGCAAATTTCACAGAAACACTCTTAGCGAAAGGCTTCTTTATTGGAAAGCTGTAACTATGTGAGGTGAATTAACAGAACAGAAAGCAGTTTTTCAGAAACCTTCCTTTCAGTTTTTATCTTAGGATATTTCGTTTTTCTCTATTGCCCTCTATGGGCTTCCAAATATCACTTTGCAAATTCCACAAGAACAGTCTTAGCGAAAGGCTTCTTGAGGGGAAAGCTGTAACTCTGTGAGATGAATTAACAGAACACAAAGCAGTTTCTCAGAAACCTTCTTTCCAGTTTTTATCTTAGAATAATTCCTTTTTCACTGTAGCCCTCTTTGGGCTTCCAAATATCACTGTGGATATTCCACAAGAACTATCTTAGCGAAAGGCTTCTTGAGGGGAAAGCTGTAACTCTCTCAGACTAATTAAGAGAACACAAAGCAGTTTAGCAGAAAGCTTGTTTTCCGCTCTTAACTGAAGATATAACCTTTTTCACCGTAGCCCTCTATGGGCTTCCAAGTATCACTTTACAAATTCCACAAGAACAGTCTTAGCTGAAGGCTTCTTGAGAGGAAAGCTGTAACTCTGTGAGATGAATTAACAGAACACAAAGCAGTTTATCAGAAAGCTTCTTTTCAGTTTTTAACTGAAGATATTTCCTTTTTCTATATAGACCGCTATGAGCTTCCAAATATCACTTTGCAAATTCCACAAGAACAGTCTTAGTGAACGGCTTGTTGAGGGGAAAGCTGTAACTCTGTCAGACGAATTAACAGAACACAAAGCATTTTCTCAGAAAACTTCTTTCCAATTCTTATCTGAGGACATTTCCTTTATCACCATAGCCCACTATGGGCTTCCAAATATCACTTTACAAATTCCACAAGAAGAGTCTTAGTAGAAGGCTTCTAGAGGGGAAAGTGGTATCTCTATGAGTTGAATTAACAGAACACAAAACAATTTCTCAGAAACCTTCTTTTCAGTTTTTAACTGAAGATATTTCCTTTTTTACCATAGTCCTCTATGAGCTTCCAAATATCACTTTGCAAATTCCACAAGAAAAGTCTTAGTGAAAGGCTTGTTGAGGAAAGCTGTAACTCTGTGAGATGAATTAACAGAACACAAAGCAGTTTCTCAGAAAGCTTCTTTCCAATTCTTATCTGAGGACATTTCCTTTATCACCATAGCCACTATGGGCTTCCAAATATCACTTTACAAATTCCACAAGAAGAGTCTTAGTAGAAGGCTTCTAGAGGGGAAAGTGGTATCTCTATGAGTTGAATTAACAGAACACAAAACAATTTCTCAGAAACCTTCTTTTCAGTTTTTAACTGAAGATATTTCCTTTTTTACCATAGTCCTCTATGAGCTTCCAAATATCACTTTGCAAATTCCACAAGAAAAGTCTTAGTGAAAGGCTTGTTGAGGGGAAAGCTGTAACTCTGTGAGATGAATTAACAGAACACAAGGCAGTTTCTCAGAAAGCTTCTATTCAGTTTTTAACGGAAGATATTTCCTTTTTCAGCATAGCCCTCTATGGGCTTCCCAATAACACTTTGCAAATTCCACAAGAACAGTCTTAGCGAAAGGCTTCTGAGGGGAATGCTGTAACTCGATGAATTAACAGAACAAAAAGTAGTTTCTCAGAAATCTTCTTTGCACTTTTTAAATGAAGATATTTCCTTTTTCACCATAGCCCTCTATGGGCTTCCAAATATCACTTTGCAAATTTCACAAGAACTGTGTTAGCGAACGGCTTCTTGAGGGGCAAGATGAATCTCTATGAGATGAATTAACAGAACACAAAGCGGTTTATCACAAACCTTCTTTTCAGTTTTATCTTAGGATATTTCCTTTTCACCATAGCCCTCTATGGGCTTCCAAATATCACTTTGCAAATTTCACAAGAACTGTGTTAGCGAACGGCTTCTTGAGGGGCAAGATGAATCTCTATGAGATGAATTAACAGAACACAAAGCGGTTTATCACAAACCTTCTTTTCAGTTTTTATCTTAGGATATTTCCTTTTTCACCATAGCCCTCTATGTCCTTCCAAATATCACTTTGCAAATTCCACAAGAACAGTCTTAGCGAAAGGCTTCTTGAGGGGAAAGCTGTAACACTGTGAGATGAATTAACAGAACACAAAGCAGTTTCTCAGAAACCTTCTTTCCAGTTTTTAAATGAAGATAATTCCTTTTTCACCAGAGCCCTCTATGGGCTTCCAAATATCACGTTGCAAATTAAACAAGAAGAGTCTTAGCGAAAGGCTTCTTGAGGCAGCTGTAACTCTGTCAGATGAATTAACAGAACACAGAAGTTTCTCAAGCTTCTTTTCAGTTTTATCTTAGGATATTTCCTTTTCACCATAGCCCTCTATGGGTCCAAATATCACTTTGCAAATTCCACAAGAACAGTCTTAGCGAAAGGCTTCTTAAGGGAAAGCTGTGACTCTGTGAGACAAATTAACAGAACACAAAGCAGTTTCTCAGAAAGCTTCTTTCCAGTTTTCAATGAAGATATTTCCTTTTCACCATAGCCCTCTATGGGCTTCAAATATCACTTTGCAAATTCACAAGAACTGTGTTAGCGAACGGCTTCTTGAGGGGCAAGATGTATCTCTATGAGATGAATTAACAGAACACAAAGCGGTTTATCACAAACCTTCTTTTCAGTTTTTATCTTAGGATATTTCCTTTTTCACCATAGCCCTCTATGTCCTTCCAAATATCACTTTGCAAATTCCACAAGAACAGTCTTAGCGAAAGGCTTCTTGAGGGGAAAGCTGTAACACTGTGAGATGAATTAACAGAACACAAAGCAGTTTCTCAGAAACCTTCTTTCCAGTTTTTAAATGAAGATAATTCCTTTTTCACCAGAGCCCTCTATGGGCTTCCAAATATCACGTTGCAAATTAAACAAGAAGAGTCTTAGCGAAAGGCTTCTTGAGACGAAAGCTGTAACTCTGTCAGATGAATTAACAGAACACAAAGAAGTTTCTCAGAAAGCTTCTTTTCAGTTTTTATCTTAGGATATTTCCTTTTTCACCATATCCGTCTATGGGCGTCCAAATATCACTTTGCAAATTCCACAAGAACAGTCTTAGCGAAAGGCTTCTTAAGGGGAAAGCTGTGACTCTGTGAGACAAATTAACAGAACACAAAGCAGTTTCTCAGAAAGCTTCTTTCCAGTTTTCAATGGAAGATATTTCCTTTTTCTCCATAGCCCTCTATGAGCTACCAAATATCGCTTTGCAAATTCCACAAGAACATTCTTAGCAAAAGGCTTCTTGAGGGAAAAGCTGTAACTCTATGACATGAATTAACAGAACACAAAGCAGTTTCTCAGAAAGTTTCTTTTCAGTTTTTATCTTAGGAAATTTCCTTTTTCACCAAAGCCCTCTACGGGCTTCCAAATATCACATTGCAAATTCCACAAGGACAGTCTTAGCGAAGGGCTTCTGGAGGGGAAAGCTGTAACTCTGTGAGATAAATTAACAGAACACAAAGCAGTTTCTCAGAAAGCTTCTTTTCAGTTTTTATCTTTGGATATTTCCTTTTTCACCATATCCCTCTCGGGGCTTCCATATATCACTTTCTAAATTCCACAAGAACAGTCTTAGCGAAAGGCTTCTTCAGGGGAAAGCGGTAACTCTGTGAGATGAATTAACAGAACACAAAGCAGTTTCTCAGAAAGCTGCTTTCCAGTTTTTAAAGGAAGATATTTCCTTTTTCGCCTTAGCCCTCTATGGGCTTCCAAATATCACTTTGCAAATTGCATAAAAATAGCCTTAGCGAAAGGCTTCTTTAGGGGAAAGTTGTAACTCTGTGAGATGAATTAAGAGAACACAAAGAAGTTTCTCAGAAATCTTCTTTCCAGTTTTTAACTGAAGATATTTCCTTTTTCACTATAGCCCTCTATGGGCTACCAAATATCACTTTGCAAAACCCACAAGAACAGTCTTAGCGAAAGGCTTCTTGAGGGGAAAGCTGTAACTCTGTGACATGAATTAACAGAACACAAAGCAGTTTCTCAGAAAGCTTCTTTTCATTTTTTATCTTAGGACATTTTGTTTTTCATCATAGCCCTGTAAAAGCTTCCAAATATCACTTTGCAAATTCCACAAAAACAGTCTTAGCGAATGGCTTCTTCAGGGGAAAGATGTAACTCTGTGAGATGAATTAACAGAACACAAAGAGTTTCTCAGAAAGCTACTTTTCAGTTTTTATCTCAGGATATTTCCTTTTTCACCATAGCCCTCTACGGGCTTCCAAATATCACTTTGAAAATTCCACAACAACAGTCTTAGCAAAAGGCTTATTGAGGGGAAAGCTGTAACTCTGTGAGATGAATTAACAGAACACAAAGCAGTTTCTCAGAAAGCTTCTTTTCAGTTTTTTTCTTCGGATATTTCCTTTTTCACCGTAGCCCTCTATGGGCTTCCAAATATCACTTTGCAAATTCCACAACAACAATCTTAGCGAATGCCTTCTGCAGGGCAAAGCGGTAATTCAGTGAGATGAATTTGCAGAACACAAAGCAGTTTCTCAGAAACCTTCTTTCAGTTTTAACTGAAGATATTCCTTTTTCACCAGAGCCCTCTATGGGCTTCCAAATATCAGTTTGCAAATTCCACAAGAAGAGTCTTAGCGAAAGGCTTCTTGAGGGGAAAGCTGTAACTCTGTGAGATGAATTAACAGAACAGAAAGCAATTTCTCAGAAAGCTGCTTTCCAGTTTTCAACGGAAGATATTTCCTTTTTCACCATAGCCCTCTATGGGCTTCCAAATATCGCTTTGCAAATTCCACAAGAACAGTCTTAGTGAAAGGCTTCTTTTGGGAAAGATGTTACTCTGTGAGATGAATTAACAGAACACAAAGCAGTTTCTCAGAAAGCTTCTCTTCAGTTTTTATCTTAGGATATTTCCTTTTTCACCAGAGCCCTCTACAGGCTTCCAAATATCACTTTGCAAATTCCACAAGAACAGTATTAGCGAAAGGCTTCTTAAGGGGAAAGTTTTAACTCTGTGAGATGAATTAACAGAACACAAAGCAGTTTCTCAGAAGCTTCTTTCCAGTTTTAACTGAAGATATTTCCTTTTTCACCATAGCCTCTATGGCTTCCAAATATCCTTTGCAAATTCCACAAGAACAGTCTTAGCGAAAGGCTTCTTGAGGGAATGCTGTAACTCTGTGAGATGAATTAACAGAACACAAAGCAGTTTCTCAGAAATCTTCTTTCCAGGTTTTAACTGAAATGATTTTAGTTTTTCACCATAGCCCTCTATGGACTTCCATATATCACTTTGCAAATTTCACAAGAACAGTATTAGTGAAGGCTTCTTGGGGAAAGCTGTAACTCTGTGAGATGAATTAACAGAACACAAAGCAGTTTCTCAGAAACCTTCTTTCAGTTTTTAACTGAAGATATTTCCTTTTTCACCAGAGCCCCTATGGGCTTCCAAATATCACTTTGCAAATTCCACAAGAACAGTCTTAGCGAAAGTCTTCTTGAGGAGAATGCTGTAATTCTGTGAGGTGAATTAACAGAACACAAAGCAGTTTCTCAGAAAGCTTCTTTTGAGTTTTTATCTTAGGATATTTCCTTTTTCACCATAGCTGTCTATGGGCTTCCAAATATCACTTTGCAAATTCCACAAGAACAGTCTTAGCGAAACGCTTCTTAAGGGAAAGCTGTATCTCTGTGAGATGAATTAACAGAACACAAAGCAGTTTCTCAGAAAGCTTCTTTCCAGTTTTGAACGGAAGATATTTCCTTTTTCACCATAGACCTCTACGGGCTTCCAAATATAGCTTTGAAAATTCCACTAGAACAGTATTAGCGAACGGCTTCTTGAGGGAAAGCTGTAACTCTATAAGATGAATTAACAGAACACAAAGCAGTTTCTCAGAGTGCTTCTTTTCAGTTTTTATCTTAGGATATTTCCTTTTTCACCAAAGCCCTCTATGGGCTTCCAAATATCACTTTGCAAATTCCACAAGAACAGACTTAGCGAAAGGCTTCTTGAGGGGAAAGCTGTAACTCGGTGAGATGAATTAACAGAACACAAAGCAGTTTCTCAGAAAGCTTCTTTTCAGTTTTTATCTTAGGATATTTCCTTTTTCACCATAGCTCTCTATGGGCTTCCAAATATCACTTTCCATATTTCACAAGAACAGTCTTAGCGAACGGCTTCTTAAGGGGAACGTTGTAACACTGTGAGATGAATTAACAGAACACAAAGCAGTTTCTCAGAAAGCTTCTTTACAGTTTTTAACTGAAGATATTTCCTTTTTCACCATAGACATCTATGGGCATTCAAATATCACTTTGCAAATTGCACAAGAACAGTCTTTGCGAAAGGCTTCTTGAGAGGAAAGCTGTAACTCTGTGAGATGAATTAACAGAACACAAAGCAGTTTCTCAGAAAGCTTCTTTTCAGTTTTTAACTTAGGACATTTCGTTTTACACCATAGCCCTATATAGGCTTCCAAATATCACGTTGCAAATTCCACAAGAACAGTCTTTGCGAAAGGCTTCTTGAGGGGAATGCTGTAACTCTGTGAGATAAATTAACAGAACACAAAGCAGTTTCTCGGAAATCTTTCCAGGTTTTAACTGAAATGATTTCCTTTTTCACCATAGCCCTCTATGGACTTCCATATATCACTTTGCAAATTTCACAAGAACAGCCTTAGTGAAGGGCTTCTTGAGGGGAAAGCTGTAAATCTTTGAGATGAATTAACAGAACACAAAGCTGTTTCTCAGAAAGCTTCTTTCCAGTTTTTAACTGAAGATATTTCCTTTTTCACCATAGCCCTCTATGGGCTTCCAAATATCACTTTGAAAATTCCACTAGAACAGTATTAGCGAACGGCTTCTTGAGGGGAAAGCTGTAACTCTATGACATGAATTAACAGAACACAAAGCAGTTTCTCAGAAAGCTTCTTTTCAGTTTTTATCTAAGGAAATTTCCTTTTTCACCAAAGCCCTCTACGGGCTTCCAAATATCACATTGCAAATTCCACAAGGACAGTCTTAGCGAAGGGCTTCTGGAGGGGAAAGCTGTAACTCTGTGAGATAAATTAACAGAACACAAAGCAGTTTCTCAGAAAGCTTCTTTTCAGTTTTTATCTTTGGATATTTCCTTTTTCACCATATCCCTCTAGGGGCTTCCATATATCACTTTCTAAATTCCACAAGAACAGTTCTTAGCGAAAGGCTTCTTCAGGGGAAAGCGGTAACTCTGTGAGATGAATTAACAGAACACAAAGCAATTTCTCAGAAAGCTGCTTTCCAGTTTTTAAAGGAAGATATTTCCTTTTTCACCATAGCCCTCTATGGGCTGCCAAATATCGCTTTGCAAATTCCACAAGAACAGTTGTAGCGAAAGGCTTCTTTTGGGGAAAGATGTTACTCTGTGAGATGAATTAACAGAACAAAAAGCAGTTTCTCAGAAAGCTTCTTTTCAGTTTTTATCTTAGGATATTTCCTTTTTCACCAGAGCCCTCTACAGGCTTCCAAATATCACTTTCCAAATTCCACAAGAACAGTATTAGCGAACGGCTTCTTAAGGGGAAAGTTTTAACTCTGTGAGATGAATTAACAGAACACAAAGCAGTTTCTCAGGAAGCTTCTTTCCAGTTTTTAACTGAAGATATTTCCTTTTTCACCATAGACCTCTATGGGCTTCCAAATATCCCTTTGCAAATTCCACAAGAACAGTCTTAGCGTAAGGCTTCTTGAGGGGAATGCTGTAACTCTGTGACATGAATTAACAGAACACAAAGCAGTTGCTCAGAAAGCTTCTTTTCAGTTTTAAACTTAGGACATTTCGTTTTTCACCATAGCCATGTTTAGGCTGCCAAATATCAGTTTGCAAATTCCACAAGAACAGTGTTAGTGAAAGGCTTCTAGAGGGGAATGCTGTAATTCTGTGAGATGAATTTCAGAACACAAAGCAGTTTCTCAGAAAGTGTCTTTCCAATTTTCAACGGAAGATATTTCCTTTTTCACCATAGCCCTCTATGGGCTGCCAAATATCGCTTTGCAAATTGCAAAAGAACAATCTTAGCAAAAGGCTTATTGAGGGCAAAGCTGTAACTCTATGAGACGAATTAAGAGAACACAAAGCAATTCCTCAGAAAGAATCTTTTCAGTTTTTATCTTAGGATATTTCCTTTTTCACCAAAGCCCTCTACGGGCTTGCAAATATCACTTTGCAAATTCCACAAGAACAGTCTTAGCGAAAGGCTTCCTTTGGGGAAAGATGTTACTCTATGAGATGAATTAACAGAACACAAAGCAGTTTCTCAGAAAGCTTCTTTTCAGTTTTTAACTTAGGACATTTCGTTTTTCACCATAGCCCTGTATAGGATTCCAAATATCAGTCTGCAAATTCCACAAGAACAGTCTTAGCGAAAGGCTTCTTGAGGGGAATGCTGTAATTCTGTGAGATGAACTAACAGAACACAAAGCAGTTTCTCAGAAAGCTTCTTTTGAGTTTTTATCTTAGGATATTTCCTTTTTCACCATAGCTGTCTATGGGCTTCCAAATATCACTTTGCAAATTCCACAAGAACAGTCTTAGCGAAAGGCTTCTTAAGGGGAAAGCTGTATCTCTCTGAGATGCATTAACAGAACACAAAGCAGTTTCTCAGAAAGCTTCTTTACAGTTTTTAACTGAAGATATTTCCTTTTTCACCATAGACATCTATGGGCTTTCAAATATCCCTTTGCAAATTCCACAAGAACAGTCTTAGCGAAAGGCTTCTTGAGAGGAAAGCTGTAACTCTGTGAGATGAAGTAACAGAACACAAAGCAGTTTCTCAGAAAGCTTCTTTTCAGTTTTTCTCTTCGGATATTTCCTTTTTCACCGTAGCCCTCTATGGGCTTCCAAATATCACTTTGCAAATTCCACAAGAACAATCTTAGCGAATGCCTTCTGCAGGGCAAAGCGGTAATTCTGAGAGATGAATTTACAGAACACAAAGCAGTTTCTCAGAAACCTTCTTTCCAGTTTTTAACTGAAGATAATTCCTTTTTCACCAGAGCCCTCTATGGGCTTCCAAATATCAGGTTGCAAATTAAACAAGAAGAGTCTTAGCAAAAGGCTTCTTGAGGGGAAAGATGTAACTCTGTGAGATGAATAAACAGAACACAAAGCAGTTTCTCAGAAAGCTTCTTTCCAGTTTTCAACGGAAGATATTTCCTTTTTCACCATAGCCCTCTATGGGCTGCCAAATATCGCTTTGCAAATTCCACAAGAACCATCTTAGCAAAAGGCTTATTGAGGTCAAAGCTGTAACTCTATGAGGTGAATTAACAGAACAGAAAGCAATTTCTCAGAAAGCTTCTTTTCAGTTTTTATCTTAGGATATTTCCTTTTTCACCAGAGCCCTCTACGGGCTTCCAAATATCACTTTCCAAATTCCACAAGAACAGTATTATTTTAAGGGGAAAGTTTTAACTCTGTGAGAGGAATTAACAGAACACAAAGCAGTTTCTCAGGAAGCTTCTTTCCAGTTTTTAACTGAAGATATTTCCTTTTTCACCATAGACCTCTATGGGCTTCCAAATATCCCTTTGCAAATTCCACAAGAACAGTCTTAGCGAAAGGCTTCTTGAGGGGAATGCTGTAACTCTGTGAGATGAATTAACAGAACACAAAGCAGTTGCTCAGAAAGCTTATTTTCAGTTTTAAACTTAGGACATTTCGTTTTTCACCATAGCCCTATATAGGCTTCCAAATATCAGTTTGCAAATTCCACAAGAACAGTCTTAGCGAATGCTTCTAGAGGGGAATGCTGTAATTCTGTGAGATGAATTAACAGAACACAAAGCAGTTTCTCAGAAAGTGTCTTTCCAGTTTTCAACGGAAGATATTTCCTTTTTCACCATAGCCCTCTATGGGCTGCCAAATATCGCTTTGCAAATTGCAAAAGAACAATCTTAGCAAAAGGCTTATTGAGGGCAAAGCTGTAACTCTATGAGACGAATTAAGAGAACACAAAGCAATTCCTCAGAAAGCATCTTTTCAGTTTTTTTCTTAGGATATTTCCTTTTTCACCAAAACCCTCTACGGGCTTGCAAATATCACTTTGCAAATTCCACAAGAACAGTCTTAGCGAAAGGCTTCCTTTGGGGAAAGATGTTACTCTGTGAGGTGAATTAACAGAACACAAAGCAGTTTCTCAGAAAGCTTCTTTTCAGTTTTTATCTTAGGATATTTCCTTTTTCAACAAAGCCCTCTATGGGTTTCCAAATATCACTTTCCAAATTCCACAAGAACAGTCTTAGCAAACGGCTTCTTTAGGGGAAAGTTTTAACTCTGTGAGAAGAATAAACAGAACACAAAGCAGTTTCTCAGAAAACTTCTTTTCAGTTTTTAACTTAGGACATTTCGTTTTTCACCATAGCCCTGTATAGGCTTCCAAATATCAGCTTGCAAATTCCACAAGAACAGTCTTAGCGAAAGGCTTCTTGAGGGGAATGCTGTAACTCTGTGAGATGAATTAACAGAACACAAAGCAGTTTCTCAGAAATCTTCTTTCCAGGTTTTAACTGAAATGATTTCGTTTTTCACCATAGCCCTCTATGGACTTCCATATATCACTTTGCAAATTTCACAAGAACAGTATTAGTGAAGGGCTTCTTAGGGGGAAAGCTGTAACTCTGTGAGATGAATTAACAGAACACAAAGCAGTTTCTCAGAAACCTTCTTTCCAGTTTTTAACTGAAGATATTTCCTTTTTCACCAGAGCCCCCTATGGGCTTCCAAATATCACTTTGCAAATTAAACAAGAACAGTCTTAGCGAAAGTCTTCTTGAGGAGAATGCTGTAATTCTGTGAGATGAATTAACAGAACACAAAGCAGTTTCTCAGAAGCTTCTTTTGAGTTTTTATCTTAGGATATTTCCTTTTTCACCATAGCTGTCTATGGGCTTCCAAATATCACTTTGCAAATTCCACAAGAACAGTCTTAGCGAAACGCTTCTTAAGGGGAAAGCTGTATCTCTGTGAGATAAATTAACAGAACACAAAGCAGTTTCTCAGAAAGCTTCTTTCCAGTTTTGAACGGAAGATATTTCCTTTTTCACCATAGACCTCTACGGGCTTCCAAATATCGTCTTGTAAATTCCACAAGAACAATCTTAGCAAAAGGCTTCTTGAGGGCAAAGCTGTAACTCTATAAGATGAATTAACAGAACACAAAGCAGTTTCTCAGAAGGCTTCTTTTCAGTTTTTATCTTAGGATATTTCCTTTTTCACCAAAGCCCTCTACGGGCTTCCAAATATCACTTTGCAAATTCCACAAGAACAGACTTAGGGAAAGGCTTCTTGAGGGGAAAGCTGTAACTCGGTGAGATGAATTAACAGAACACAAAGCAGTTTCTCAGAAAGCTTCTTTTCAGTTTTTATCTTAGGATATTTCCTTTTTCACCATAGCTCTCTATGGGCTTCCAAATATCACTTTCCATATTTCACAAGAACAGTCATAGCGAACGGCTTCTTAAGGGGAAAGTTGTAACACTGTGAGGTGAATTAACAGAACACAAAGCAGTTTCTCAGAAAGCTTCTTTACAGTTTTTAACTGAAGATATTTCCTTTTTCACCATAGACATCTATGGGCTTCAAATATCACTTTGCAAATTGCACAAGAACAGTCTTAGAGAAAAACTTATTGAGGGGAATGCCGTAACTCTGGGAGATAAATTAACAGAACACAGAGCAGTTTCTCAGAAATCTTCTTTTCACTTTTTAAATGATGATATTTCCTTTCTCACTGTAGCCCTCTATGGGCTTCCAAATATCTCTTTGTAAATTTCAGAAGAACTGCCTTAGCGATCGGCTTCTTGAGGAGAAAGCTGTAACTCTGTGAGATGAATTAAAAGAACACAAAGCAGTTTATCAGAAAGCTTCTTTCCAGTTTTTAACTGAAGATATTTCCTTTTTCACCATAGCCCTCTATGGGCTTCCAAATATCACTTCGAAAATTCCACAAGAACAGTCTTAGCGAAAGGCTTCTTGAGGGGAAAGATGTAACTCTGTGAGATGAATTAACAGAACACAAAGCAGTTTCTCGGAAATCTTTCCAGGTTTTAACTGAAATGATTTCCTTTTTCACCATAGCCCTCAATGGACTTCCATATATCACTTTGCAAATTTCACAAGAACAGTCTTAGTGAAGGGCTTCTTGAGGGGAAAGCTGTAACTCTGTGAGATGAATTAACAGAACACAAAGCTGTTTCTCAGAAAGCTTCTTTCCAGTTTTTAACTGAAGATATTTCCTTTTTCACCATAGCCCTCTATGGGCTTCCAAATATCACTTTGAAAATTCCACTACAACTGTATTAGCGAAAGGCTTCTTGTGGGGAAAGCTGTAACTCTGTTAGGAGAATTAACAGAACACAAAGCAGTTTCTCAGAAAGACGCTTTCCAGTTTTTAAAAGAAGATATTTCCTTTTTCACCATAGCCCTCTATGGGTTTCCAAATATCACTTTGCAAATTGCACAAGAACAGTCTTAGAGAAAAACTTATTGAGGGGAATGCCGTAACTCTGGGAGATAAATTAACAGAACACAGAGCAGTTTCTCAGAAATCTTCTTTTCACTTTTTAAATGATGATATTTCCTTTCTCACTGTAGCCCTCTATGGGCTTCCAAATATCTCTTTGTAAATTTCAGAAGAACTGCCTTAGCGATCGGCTTCTTGAGGAGAAAGCTGTAACTCTGTGAGATGAATTAAAAGAACACAAAGCAGTTTATCAGAAAGCTTCTTTCCAGTTTTAACTGAAGATATTTCCTTTTTCACCATAGCCCTCTATGGGCTTCCAAATATCACTTCGAAAATTCCACAAGAACAGTCTTAGCGAAAGGCTTCTTGAGGGGAAAGATGTAACTCTGTGAGATGAATTAACAGAACACAAAGCAGCTTCTCAGAAAGCTTCTTTTCAGCTTTTATCTCAGGATATTTCCTTTTTCACCATAGCCCTCTACGGGCTTCCAAATATCACTTTGCAAATTCCACAACAACAGTCTTAGCGAAAGGCTTCTTGAGGGGAAACCTGTAACTCTGTGAGATGAATTAACAGAACATAAAGCAGTTTCTCAGAAAGCTTCTTCTCAGTTTTTATCTTAGGATATTTCCTTTTTTACCAGAGCTGTCTATGGGCTTCCAAATATCACTTTGCAAATTCCACAAGAACAGTCTTAGCGAACGGCTTCTTAAGGTGAAAGCTGTAACTCTGTGAGATGAATTAACAGAACACAAAGCAGTTTCTCAGAAATCTCCTTTGCAGTTTTTATCTGTAGATATTTCCTTTTTCACCATAGCCGTCTATGGGCTTCCAAATATCACTTTGCAAATTCCACAAGAAAAGTGTTAATGAAAGGTTTCTTGAGGGGAAGCTGTAACTGTGTGAGATGAATTCACAGAACACAAAGCAGTTTCTCAGAAAGCTTCTTTTCAGTTTTTTTCTTAGAAGATTTCCTTTTCCACCATAGCCCTCTATGGGCTTCCAAATATCACTTTGCAAATTCCACAAGAACTTTCTTAGCCAAAGGCTTCCTGAGAGGAAAGCTGTAACTCTGTGAGATGAATTAACAGAACACAAAGCACTTTCTCAGAAAGCTTCTTTGCAGTTTTTAACTGAAAATATTTTCTTTTTCACCCTAGCCCTCTATGGTTTTCCAAATATCACTTTTCAAATTCCACAAGAACAGTCTTAGCGAAAGGCTTCTTGAGGGGAATGCTGTAAGTCTGTGATATGAATTAACAGAACACAAAGCAGTTTCTCAGAAAGCTTCTTTGTATTTTTTAAATGAAGATATTTCCATTTTCACTTTAGCCCTCTTTGATCTTCCAAATATCACATTGCAAATTCCAGAAGAACAGTCAAGCGAAAGGCTTCTGGAGGGGAAAGCTGTAACTCTGTGAGATGAATTAACAGAGCACAAAGCAGTTTCTCAGAAAGCTTCTTTTCAGTTTTTATATTAGGACATTTCCTTTTTCACCATAGCCCTGCATGGGCTTCTAAATATCACTTTGCAAATTCCACAAGAGCAGTCTTAGCGAAAGGCTTGTTGAAGGAAAGCTGTAACTCTGTGAGATGAATTAACAGAACACAAAGCAGTTTCTCAGAAAGCTTCTTTTCAGTTTTTTCTGAAAATATTTTCTTTTTCACCTAGCCCTCTATGGTTTTCCAAATATCACTTTTCAAATTCCACAAGAACAGTCTTAGCGAAAGGCTTCTTGAGGGAATGCTGTAAGTCTGTGATATGAATTAACAGAACACAAAGCAGTTTCTCAGAAAGCTTCTTTGTATTTTTTAAATGAAGATATTTCCATTTTCACTTTAGCCCTCTTTGATCTTCCAAATATCACATTGCAAATTCCAGAAGAACAGTCAAGCGAAAGGCTTCTGGAGGGGAAAGCTGTAACTCTGTGAGATGAATTAACAGAGCACAAAGCAGTTTCTCAGAAAGCTTCTTTTCAGTTTTTATATTAGGACATTTCCTTTTTCACCATAGCCCTGCATGGGCTTCTAAATATCACTTTGCAAATTCCACAAGAGCAGTCTTAGCGAAAGGCTTGTTGAAGGGAAAGCTGTAACTCTGTGAGATGAATTAACAGAACACAAAGCAGTTTCTCAGAAAGCTTCTTTTCAGTTTTTTTCTTAGGATATTTCCTTTTTCACCATAGCCGTCTATGGGCTTCCAAATATCACTTTTCAAATTTCACAAGAACAGTCTTACAGAATCGCTTCTTGAGGGGTCAGCTGTAACTCTATGAGATGAATTAACAGAACACAAAGCACTTTCTCAGAAAGCTTCTTTTCAGTTTTTATCTTAGCATATTTCCGTTCTCACCATAGCCCTCTATGGGCTTCCATATATCACTTTGCAAATTCCACAAGAACTGTCTTAGCGAACGGCTTCTTGAAGGGACAGCTGTATCTGTGTGAGATGAATTAACAGAGCACAAAGCAGTTTCTCAGAAAGCTTCTTTCCAGTTTTTAACTGAAGATATTTCCTTTTTCACCATAGCCCTCTATAGGCATCCAAATATCACTTTGCAAATTCCACAAGAACAGTCTTAGAGGAAGGCTTCTTGAGGGGAAAGCTGTAACTCTGTGAGATGAATTAACAGAACACAAAGCAGTTTCTCAGAAAGTTTCTTTGCAGTTTTTAACGGAAGATATTTCCTTTTTCACCAGAGCCCTCTATAAGCTTCCATATATCACTTTGCAAATTGCACAAGAACTGTCTTTGCTAACGGCTTCTTGAAGGGACAGCTGTAACTGTGCGAGATGAATTAACAGAGCACAAAGCAGTTTCTGAGAAAGCTTCTTTCCAGTTTTTAACTGAAGATATTTCCTTTTTCACCATAGCCCTCTATAGGCATCCAAATATCACTTTGCAAATTCCACAAGAACAGTCTTAGCGAAAGGCTTCTTGAGGGGAAAGCTGTAACTCTGTGAGATGAATTAACAGAACACAAAGCAGTTTCTCAGAAAGATTCTTTGCAGTTTTTAATGGAAGATATTTCCTTTTTCACCAGAGCCCTCTATAAGCTTCCAAATATCACTTTGCAAATTCCACAAGAACAATCTTAGTGAATCGCTTCTTGAGGGGAAACCTGTCACTCTGTGAGATGAATTAACAGAACAGAAAGCAGTTCCTCAGAAAGCTTCTTTGCAGTTTTTAACTGAAGATATTTCCTTTTTCACCATAGCCGTCTATTGGCTTCCAAATATCACTTTGCAAATTCCACAAGGACAGCCTTAGCGAAATGATTCTTGAGAAAGCTGTAACTCTGTGAGATGAATTAACAGAACACAAAGCAGTTTCTCAGAAAGATTCTTTGCAGTTTTTAATGGAAGATATTTCCTTTTTCACCAGAGCCCTCTATAAGCTTCCAAATATCACTTTGCAAATTCCACAAGAACAATCTTAGTGAATCGCTTCTTGAGGGGAAACCTGTCACTCTGTGAGATGAATTAACAGAACAGAAAGCAGTTCCTCAGAAAGCTTCTTTGCAGTTTTTAACTGAAGATATTTCCTTTTTCACCATAGCCGTCTATTGGCTTCCAAATATCACTTTGCAAATTCCACAAGGACAGCCTTAGCGAAATGATTCTTGAGGGGAAAGCTGTAACTCTCTGAGATGAATTAACAGAAAACAAAGCAGTTTCTCAGAAAACTTCTTTTCAGTTTTTATCTTAGGATATTTCCTTTTTCACCATAGCCCTCTACGGGCTTCCAAATATCACTTTGCAATTTCCACAAGAACAGTCTAAGCGAAAGGCTTCTTGAGGGGAAAGCTGTAACTCTGTGAGATGAATTAACAGAACACAAAGCAGTTTCTCAGAAAGCTCCTTTGCAGTTTTTAACTGAAGATGTTTCCTTTTTCACCATTGCCCTCTATGGTCTTCCAAATATCACTTTGCAAATTTCACAAGGACAGTCTTAGCGAATCGCTTCTTAAGGGGAAAGCTGTAACTCTGCGAGATGAATGAACAGAACAGAGAGCAGTTTCTCAGAAAGCTTCTTCTCAGTTTATAACTGAAGATATTTCCTTTTTCACCATAGCCCTCTATGATCTTCCAAATATCACCTTGCAAATTCCACAAAAACAGTCTTTGCAAAAGGCTTCTTGAGGGGAAACTGTAACTCTGTTAGATGAATTAACAGATTACAAAGCAGTTTCTCAGAAAACTTCTTTGTAGTTTTTAACCGAAGATATTTCCTTTTTCACCATAGCCGTCTATGGGCTTCCAAATATCACTTTGCAAATTTCACAAGAACAGTCTTAGCGAAAGGCTTCTTGAGGGAAAGCTGTAACTCTGTGAGATGAATTAACAGAACACAAAGCAGTTTCTCAGAAAGCTTCTTTTCAGTTTTTATCTTAGGATATTTCCTTTTTCACCATAGTCGTCTATGGGCTTCCAAATATCACTTTGCAAATTCCACAAGAACATTCTTAGCGAAAGGCTTCTTGAGGGGAAAGCTGTAGCTCTGTGAGATGAATTCACAGAACACAAAGCAGTTTCTCAGAAAGCTTGTTTTCACTTTTTATCTTAGGACATTTCCTTTTTCACAATAACCCTCTTCAAGCTACCAAATATCACTTTGCAAATTCCACAAGAACAGTCTTAGCAAAAGACTTCTTGAGGGGAAAGCTGTAACTCTGTGAGATGAATTAACAGAACACAAAGCAGTTTCTCAGAAAGCCTCTTTGCAGTTTTTAACTGTAGATATTTCCTTTTTCTCCTTAGCCCTCTATGGTCTTCCAAATATCACTTTGCAAATTTCACAAGAACAGTCTTCGTGAAAGGTTTCCTGAGGGAAAACGTGTACTCTGTGAGATGAATTAACAGAACACAAAGCAGTTTCTCAGAAAGCTTCTTTTCAGTTTTTATCTTAGGATATTTCCTTTTTCACCATAGCCCTCTCTGGGCTTCCACATATCACTTTCCAAATTCCACAAGAACAGTCTTAGCGAACGGCTTCTTAAGGGGAAAGCTGTAACTCTGTGAGATGAAATAACAGAACACAAAGCAGTTTCTCAGAAAGCTTCTTTCCAGTTTTTAACTGAAGATATTTCCTTTTTCACCATAGCCCCCTATGGGCTTCCAAATATCACTTTGCAAATTCCACAAGAACAGTCTTAGCGAAAGGCTTCTTGAGGGGAAAGCTGTAACTCTGTGAAATGAATTAACAGAACACAAAGCAGTTTCAGAGAAAGCTTCTTTTCTGTTTTTATTTTAGGATATTTCCTTTTTCACCAAAGCCCTCTATGGGCTTCCAAATATCACTTTGCAAATTTCACAAAAACTGTCTTTGCAAACGGCTTCTTGAGGGGAAAGCTGTAACTCTGTGAAATGAATTAATAGATCACAAAGCAGTTTCTCAGAAAGCTTCTTTCCAGTTTTTAACAGAAGATATTTCCTTTTCACCATAGCCCTCTATGGGCTTCCAAATATCACTGTGCAAATTCCCCAAGAACAGTCTTAGCAAAAGGCTTCTTGAGGGGAAAGCTGTAACTCTGTGAGATGAATTAACGGAACACAAAGCAGTTTCTCAGAAAGCTTCTTTCCAGTTTTCAACGGAAGATATTTCCTTTTTCACCATAGCCCTCTATGGGCTGCCAAATATCGCTTTGCAAATTCCACAAGAACAGTCTTAGCGAAAGGCTTCTGAGGGGAAAGCTGTAACTCTGTGAGTTGAACCCACAGATCATAAAGCCGTTTCTCAGAAAGCTTCTTTAGAGTTTTTATCTAAGGTAATTTCTTTTTCACCATAGCCCTTCATGGGCTTCCAAATACCACTTTTCAAATTCCACAAAAATAGTCTAAACGAACAGCTTCTAGAGAGGAAAGCTGCAGCACTGTGAGATGAATTCACAGATCAATAAGACGTTTTTCAGAAATCTTCTTTCTCTTTTTTTTCGAAGATTATTTCCTTTGGCCCTATAGTCTTCGAAGGGATCCGAAATACGAGTTCTCAGATTCCACAGAAATAAAGCTTGCAAACAGCTCCATGAAATACAGCTGTAACTCAGTGAGTTGAAGTAACACATCAGAAAGCAATTCCCAAGAAAGCTTCTTTGCAGTTTTTATCCTAGGATACTTTCTTTTTCACCATAGCCCTCCATGGACTTCGAAATATCACTTTACAAATTCCTCAAGAACAGTCTTAGAGAACGGCTTCTGAGGGGAAAGCTGTAACTCTGTGAGATGAACTCACAGATCACATAAAAGTTTCTCAGAAAGGTTCTTTCTCTTTTTTATCGGAGGATATTTAATTTGGCCTTTTAGTCTTCAAATGGATCCGAAATATCATTTCTCAGATTCCACAGAAATAAGGCTAGCAAACAATTCCATGAAATACAGCTGTAATTCTGTGAGTTGAAGTCACACATCATAAAGTCATTTCTCTGAAAACTTCTTTCCAGTTTTTATCTGAGGATATTTTATTTTTCACCGCAGCCCTCCTTGTGCTTCCAAATATCACTTTGCAAATTCCACTACAACAGGCGAAGTGAACGGCTTCTTGAGAGGAAAGCTGTATCTCTGTGAGATGAATTCACAGATCACAAAGACGTTTCTCAGAAAGCTTCTTTCTCATTTTTATTGCAGGATATTTCCTTTGGCTTTCTCGTTTTCAAAGGGATCCGAAATATTAGTTTTCAGATTCCACAGAAATAAGGCTAGCAAACATCTCCACTAAATACAGCTGTAACTCAGTGAGTGAAAGTTACTCATCATAAAGCAGTTTCTAAGAAAGCTTCTTTCCCTTTTTTATCGGAGTATATTTCCTTTGGCCCTATAGTCTTCAATGGGATCCGAAATATGATTTCTCAGATTTCCAGAAATAAGACTAGCAAACATCTCCACGAAATACAGCTGTAACTCAGTGAGTGTAAGACATACATTACAGCGCAGTTTCTCAGAAAGCTTCTTTCCAGTTTTTATCTCACGATATTTTCTTTTACACCATAGCCCTCTATGGGCTTCCAAATATCACTATGCAACTTCCACAAGAATTCTTTTAATGAACAGGTTCCTGAGGGGAAAGCTGTAACTCTGTGATATGAATTCACTGATCACAAAGCAGTTTCTCAGAAAGCTTCTTTCCAGTTTTTAGCTGAGGATATTTTCTTTTTCACTATAGCCCTCCATGAGCTTCCAAATATCACTTTGCAAATTCCACAAGAACAGTCTTAGCGAAAGGCTTCTTGAGTGGAAATCTGTAACTGTGTGAGACGAACTCACAGATCACATAAAAGTTTCTCAGAAAGGTTCTTTCTCTTTTTCATCGGAGGATATTTAATTTGGCCTTTTAGTCTTCAAAGGAATCCAAAATATCATTTCTCAGATTTCTCAGAAATAAGGCTGCCAAACAACTCAATGAAATACAGCTGTAATTCAGTGAGTTGAAGTAACACATCACAAAGCCGTTTCTCAGAAAGCTTCTTTTAAGTTTTTATCTGATGATATTTTCTTTTTCACCGTAGCCTTCCATGGGCTTCCAAATATCACTTTGCAAATTCCACCAGAACAGTCTTATCGAACGTCTCCTTGAGTGGAAATTGGTAATTCTCTGAGATTAATTCACAGATCACAAAGCAGTTTCTCAGAAAGCTTCCTTTCAGTTTTTATCTGAGGATATTTTCTTTTCACAATAGCCTGAATGGGTTTCCATATATCAATTTGCAAATTCCACAGGAACAGTCTTATCAAATGGCTTCTTCAGAGGAAAGATGGAACTCTGTGAGATGAATTCACAGATCTCTAACACGTTTCTCAGAAATCTTATTTCCCTTTTTTCTTGTAGGATATTTCTTTTGGCCCTATAGTCTTCAAAGGGATCAGAAATATCAGTTCTCAGAATCCACAGAAATAAGTCTAGCAGAGAGCTCCTTGAAATACAGCTGTAACTCAGTGAGTTGAAGTAACACATCACAAAACAGTTTCTCAGAAAGCTTCTTCCCAGTTTTTATCTGAGGATTTTCTTTTTCACCATAGCCCTCAATGGGCTTCCAAATATCACTTTGTAAATTCCCCAAGAACAGTCTTATCAAAAGGCTCCTTGAGGAGAAAGCAGTTACTCTGTGAGATAAATTGAGAGGTGACAAAGAAGTTTCTCAGAAAGTTTCTTTCTCATTTTTATCGGAGGATATTTCCTTTGCCCCTATAGTCTTCAAAGGGATCCGAAATATCAGTTCTCAGATTCCACAGAAATAGGGCTAGCAAACAGCTCCACGAAATACAGCAGTTACTCAGTGAGTGGAAGTCACACATCAAAAAGTTTTTCTCAGAAAACTTCTATCCAATTTTTATCTGAGGATATTTTCTTTTTCACCATAGCCCTCTATGGGCTTCCAAATATCACTTTTCAAATTCCACAAGAACAGTCTTAACGAACGGCTTCTTGAGGAAAGCTGAAATTCTGTGAGACGAATTCACAGATCATGAAGAATTTTCTCAGAAAGCTTCTTTCTCATTTTTATCGGAGGATATTTTCTTTTCACCATAGCCTCATGGGCTTCCAAATATCAGTTCTCAGATTCCACAGAACAGTCTTAGCAAACAGCTCCACGAAATATAGCTGTAACTCAGTGAGTGAAGTCACACATCACAAAGCAGTTTCTCAGAAAGCTTCTTTCTCTTTTTATCTGAGGATATTTCTTTTCACCATAGCCTCATGGGCTTCAAATATCACTTTGCAAATTCCACAGAAATAGGGCTAGCAAACAGCTCCATGAAATACAGCTGTAACTCTGTGACATGAATTCACAGATCACAAAGCAGTTTCTCAGAAAGCTTCTTTCAGTTTTATCTGAGGATATTTCTTTTCACCATAGCCCTCCATGGGCTTCCAAATATCACTTTGTAAATTCCACAAGAACAGTCTTAGCAAATGAATTATTGAGGGAAAGCTGTAACTCTGTGAGATGAATTCACAGATTTCAAAGTTGTTTCTCAGAAAGCTTCTTTCTCTTTTTTATTGAGGATATTTCCTTTGGCCCTATAGTCTTCAAAGGGATCTGAAATATCAGTTCTCAGATTCCAGACATAAGACTAGCAAACAGCTCCACGAAATACAGCTGTAACTCAGTGAGTGAAGTCACAGATCACAAAGCAGTTTCTAGGAAAGCTTCCTTTCAGTTTTTTATCTGAGGATATTTTCTTTTTCACCGTAGCCCTCCTTGGGCTTCCAAATATCACTTTGCAAATTCCACAAGCACAGTCTTAGCAAATGAATTATTGAGGGGAAAGCTGTAACTCTGTGAGGTGAATTCACAGATTTCAAAGTTGTTTCTCAGAAAGCTTCTTTCTCTTTTTTATTGGCGTATATTTCCTTTGGCCCTATAGTATTCAAAGGGATCCGAAATATGAGTTCTCAGATTTCCAGACATAAGACTGGCAAACAGCTCCACGAAATACAGCTGTAACGCAGTGAGTGTAAGTCACACATCTCGGGAGAGCTTCTCAGAAAGCCTTTCTAGTTTTTATCTCAGGATACTTTCTTTTACACCATAGCCCTCCATGGGCTTCCAAATATCACTTTGCAAATTCCACAAGCACAGTCTTAGCAAATGAATTATTGAGGGGAAAGCTGTAACTCTGTGAGGTGAATTCACAGATTTCAAAGTTGTTTCTCAGAAAGCTTCTTTCTCTTTTTTATTGGCGTATATTTCCTTTGGCCCTATAGTATTCAAAGGGATCCGAAATATGAGTTCTCAGATTCCAGACATAAGACTGGCAAACAGCTCCACGAAATACAGCTGTAACGCAGTGAGTGTAAGTCACACATCTCGGGAGAGCTTCTCAGAAAGCTTCTTTCTAGTTTTTATCTCAGGATACTTTCTTTTACACCATAGCCCTCCATGGGCTTCCAAATATCACTTTGCAAATTCCACAAGAATAGTTTTAGTGAACGGCTTCTTGAGGGGAAAGCTGTAACTCTGTGAGATGAATTCACAGATCACAAAGTAGTTTCCCTGAAACGTTTTTTCTCTTTTTTATCTAAGGATATTTTCTTTTGCCCTATAGTTGTCAAAAGGATCCGAAATATCAGTTCTCAGATTCCACAGAAATAATGCTACCAAACAGGTCCAGGAAATTCAGCGGTAACTCAGTGAGTGGAAGTCACACATGACAAAGCGGTTTCTCAGAAAGTTTCCTTCCAGGTTTTCTCTGAGGATATTTTCTTTTTCACCATTGCCCTCCATGGGCTTCCAAATATGACTTTGGAAATTCCACAACAACAGTCTTATCGAATGGTTTCTTGAGAGGAAAGCTGTAACTCTGTGATATGAATTTACAGATCATAAAGCCGTTTCTCAGAAAGCTTCTTTACAGTTTTTATCTAAGGATATTTTCTTTTTCACCATAGCCCTCCATGGGCTTCCAAATATCAGTTTGCAAATTCCACAAGAGCTCTCTAAACGAACGGCTTCTTGAGAGGAAAGCTGCAGCACTGTGAGATGAATTCACAAATCAATAAGAAGTTTTTCAGAAACCTTCTTTCTCTTTTTTATCGGAGGATATTTCCTTTGGCCCTATAGTATTCAAAGGGATCCGAAATATCAGTTCTCAGATTCCACAGAAATAAAGCTAGCAAACAGCTCCACGAAACACAGCTGTAACTCAGTGAGTTGAAGTAACACATCAGAAAGCAGTTCCAAAGAAAGCTTCTTTCCAGTTTTTATCCTAGGATACTTTCTTTTTCACCATAGTCCTCCATGGGCTTCGAAATATCACTTTGCAAATTTCTCAAGAACAGTCTTAGAGAACGGCTTCTGAGGGGAAAGCTGTAACTCTGTGAGATGATCTCACAGATCACATAAAAGTTTCTCAGAAAGCTTCTTTTCTTTTATCAGAGGATATTTAATTTGACCTTATAGTCTTCAAAGGGATCCTAAATATCATTTCTCAGATTCCACAGAAATAAGGCTAGCAAACAACTCCATGAAATACAGCTGTAATTCAGTGAGTTGAAGTCACACATCACAAAGCCGTTTCTCAGAAAACTTCTTTCCGGTTTTATCTGAGGATATTTTCTTTTTCACCGTAGCCCTCCATGGGCATCCAAATATCACTTTGCCAATTCCACAAGAACAATCTTAGCGAACGTCTTCTTGAGGGGAAAGCTGTAATTCTGTGAGATGAATTCACAGATCACAAAGCAGTTTCTCGGAAAGTTTCCTTTCAGTTTTTATCTGAGGATGTTTTCTTTTTCGCCATAGCCCTACATGGGCTTCCAAATATCACTTTGCAAATTCTGCAACAACAGACGAAGTGAACGGCTTCTTGAGGGGAAAGCTGTAACACTGTGAGATGAATTCACACATCACAAAGCAGTTTCTCAGAAAGCTTCTTTCCAGTTTTTATCTGAGGATATTTCCCTATTCACCATATCCCTCCATCGGCTCCCAAATATCACTTTGCCAATTCCATGAGAACAGTCTTAGCAAACCGCTTCATGAGGAGAGAGGTGGAACTCTGTGAGGTGAATTCACAGATGACAAAGAAGTTTCTCAGGAAACTTCTTTCTCGTTCTTATCGGAGGATATTTCCTTTGGCCCTACAGTCCTCAAAGGGATCCGAAATATCAGTTCTCACATTCCACAAAAACCGGGCTAGCCAACGGATCCACGAAATACAGCTGTAACTCAGTGAGTTGAATACTCACATCACAAAGCAGTTTCTCAGAAAGTGTCTTTCTTTTTTGAGCTGAGGTTATTTGCAGTCTTGGAGTGCCACCATATGTCTTATTGCAGATTCTGCGAAAATACTGTTGGCAAGCTTCTCAATGAAAACTATGATGTCATCCTGTGAGCTGAATTCACCCACACCAAAGAATTTTCCGAGAAGGCTTCTCTGCAGATTTGTCTGAGGTTCTTTCATGATTCACCATTTGATTCAATGATATCCAGGATATCCCTTCTGAGATTCCACAAAATCAGTGCTAGCAAACTCCTCCATGAAAGGGTGGTGTAACACTGTGAAATGAATTCACACATCACAAAGTGTTTCTCAGAAAGCTTCATTCCAGTTTTTCTTGGAGGATACTTCCTTTGTCCTTCTACTCTTCAAACCCATCCGAAATATCAGTTCTCAGAGTCCACAAAAACAGGGCTAGCAGACGGGTGCACGAAATAGTGGTGTAACTCTGGGAGACGAAATCACATATCAGAAAGCAATTTCTCAGAAAGCTTCTTTCACGTTTTTATCTGAGGAGATCTCCTTTGTCACTGTAAGATGCACAGTGCTAAGAAGTATCCCGTGGCAGATTTCAAGAAAACTGTGGTAGCAAACTGATGCCTGAAAGAAATGTGTAACTCTGTGAGTTGCATTCACACATCGCAGTGCAGTTTCTCAGAACGCTTCTTTCCCATTTTAATCTTAGGATATTTCCTTTTTCACCATAGCCCTCAATGAGCTCCCAAATATCACTTTGCAGAATCCACGAACACAGTGTTAGCAACCTGATGCCTGAACAGAAATGTGTAATTCTGTGAGTTGCATTCACATGTCACAATGCAGTTTCTCAGAAGGCTTCTTTCCACGTTTTATCCGAGGATATTTCCTTTATCACCATAGCCCTCAATCAGCTTCCAAATATCACTTTGCAGAATCCATGAACACAGTGTTAGCAAACTGATGCCTGAAGAGAAATGTGTAACTCTGTGAGTTGCATTCACATGTCACAATACAGTTTCTCAGAAGCTTCTTTCCAGATTTTATCTGAGGATATTTCCTTTTTCACCATAGCCCTCCATGGGCTCCCAAATATCACTTTGCAGAATCCACGAACACAGTGTTAGCAAACTGATGCCTGAAGAGAAATGTGTAACTCTGTGAGTAGCATTCACACATCACAGTGCAGTTTCTCAGAACGCTTCTTTCCCGTTTTAATCTGAGGATATTTCCTTTGGCCCTATAGTCCTCAAAGGGATCCGAAATATCAGTTCTCAGATTCCACAAAATCAGTGCTAGCAAACTGATCAATGAACAGAAAAGTGTAACTCTGTGAGTTGAATTCACACATCACAAAGCAGTTTCTCAGAAAGCTTCTTTCTAGTTTTTATCTGAGGATATTTCTTTTCACCATAGCCCTCAATGAGCTCCAAATATCACTTTGCAGATTCCACGAGAAGAGTGTTAGCAAACTGATCAATGAACAGAAAGTGTAACTCTGTGAGATGAATTCACACATCACAAAGAAGTTTCTGAGAAGGCTTCTCTGCATATTTGTCTGAGTGCTTTCATGATTCAACATGGGATTCAATGATATACAGGATATCACTTCTGAGATTCCACAAAATCAGTGCTAGCAAACTCCTCCATGACAGAGTGGTGTAACACTGTGAAATGAATTCACACATCACAAAGCAGTTTCTCAGAAAGCTTCATTCCGGTTTTCTCGGAGGATATTTCCTTTGTCCTTCTACTCTTCAAACCCATCCGAAATATCAGTTCTCAGAATCCACAAAAACAGGGCTAGCAAACGGCTGCACGAAATAGTGGTGTAACTCTGGGAGACGAAGTCACATATCAGAAAGCAATTTCTCAGAAAGCTTCTTTCACGTTTTTATCTGAGGATATCTCCTTTGTCACTGTAAGCTGCATAGCACTAAGAAGTAACCAGTTGCAGATTTCAAGAAAACTGTGTTAGCAAACTGATGCCTGAAGAGAAATGTGTAACTCTGTGAGTTGCATTCACACATCGCAGTGCAGTTTCTCAGAACGCTTCTTTCCAGTTTTAATCTGAGGATATTTCCTTTTCACCATAGCCCTCAATGAGCTCCCAAATATCACTTTGCAGAATCCACGAACACAGTGTTAGCAAACTGATGCCTGAAGAGAAATGTGTAACTCTGTGAGTTGCATTCACACATCGCAGTGCAGTTTCTCAGAACGCTTCTTTCCAGTTTTATCTGAGGATATTTCCTTTGTCACCATAGCCCTCAATGCACTCCCAAATATCACTTTGCAGAATTAACGATCACAGTGTTAGCAAACTGCTACAAGAAGGGAAAGGTGAAACTCTGTGTGATGAAGTCACACATCAGAAAGCAATTTCTGAGAAAGCTTCTTTCTCGTTATTATCTGAGGATATTTCCTTTTCACCATAGGCCTCAAGGCGCTCCTAAATATCACTTTGCAGATTCCACGAAAACAATGTTAGCAAACTGCTTCATGAAGACTAAGTTGTAACTCTGTGAGATGAATTCACATATCACAAAGCAGTTTCTCACAAAGCTTCTTTCACGTTTCTAATTGAGGATATTTCCTTTTCACCATAGCCCTCTATGGGCTTCCAAATATCACTTTGCAGATTCCACAAGAACAGTCTTAGCAAACAGCTCCATGAAATACAGCTGTAACTCAGTGAGATGAATTCACATATCACAAAGAAGTTTCTCAGAAAGCTTCTTTCTAGTTTTTATCTGAGGATATTTCCTTTTCACCATAGCCCTCAATGAGCTCCCAAATATCACTTTGCAGATTCCAAGAAGAGTGTTAGCAAACTGATGCCTGAAGAGAAATGTGTAACTCTGTGAGTTGCATTCACACATCACAGCAGTTTCTCAGAACGCTTCTTTCCAGTTTTTATCTGAGGATATTTCCTTTTCACCATAGCCTCAATGAGCTCCCAAATATCACTTTGCAGATTCCACAGAAGAGTGTTAGCAAACAGCTACATGAACAGAAAGGTGGAACTCTGTGAGATGAATTCACATATCACAAAGAAGTTTCTCAGAAAGCTTCTTTCTAGTTTTTATCTGAGGATATTTCCTTTTCACCATAGCCCTCAATGAGCTCCCAAATATCACTTTGCAGATTCAAGAAAACTGTGTTAGCAAACTGATCAATGAACAGAAAAGTGTAACTCTGTGAGTTGCATTCACACATCACAAAGCAGTTTCTCAGAAAGCTTCTTTCTTTTATCTGAGGATATTTCCTTTTCACCATAGCCCTCTATGGGCTTCCAAATATCACTTTGCAAATTCCACAAGAACAGTCTTAGCGAAAGGCTTCTTGAGGGAAAGCTGTAACTCTGTGAGATGAATTCACAGATCACAAAGAAGTTTCTCAGAAGCTTCTTTCTCATTTTATCTGAGGATATTTTCTTTTCACCATAGCCCTCAATGAGCTCCCAAATATCACTTTGCAGATTCCACAGAAGAGTGTTAGCAAACAGCTCCATGAAATACAGCTGTAACTCAGTGAGTTGAATTCACACATCACAAAGCAGTTTCTCAGAAAGCTTCTTTCTTTTTATCTGAGGATATTTCCTTTTCACCATAGCCTCCATGGGCTTCCAAATATCACTTGCAGATTCCACGAGAAGAGTGTTAGCAAACTGATCAATGAACAGAAAGTGTAACTCTGTGAGTTGAATTCACACATCACAAAGCAGTTTCTCAGAAAGCTTCTTTCAGTTTTATCTGAGGATATTTCCTTTTCACCATAGCCCTCAATGAGCTCCCAAATATCACTTTGCAGATTCCACGAGAAGAGTGTTAGCAAACAGCTCCATGAAATACAGCTGTAACTCAGTGAGATGAATTCACACATCACAAAGCAGTTTCTCAGAAAGCTTCTTTCCAGTTTTATCTGAGGATATTTCCTTTTCACTGTAGCCCTCAATGAGCTCCCAAATATCACTTTGCAGATTCCACGAGAAGAGTGTTAGCAAACAGCTCCATGAAATACAGCTGTAACTCAGTGAGATGAATTCACACATCACAAAGCAGTTTCTCAGAAAGCTTCTTTCCAGTTTTATCTGAGGATATTTCCTTTTCACTGTAGCCTCAATGCTCCCAAATATCACTGCAGATTCAAGAAAACTGTGTTAGCAAACTGATCAATGAACAGAAAAGTGTAACTCTGAGATGAATTCACATCACAAAGCAGTTTCTCAGAAATCTTCTTTCAGTTTTATCTGAAGATATTTTTCACTGTAGCCTCAATGCTCCCAAATATCACTTGCAGATTCCACGAGAAGAGTGTTAGCAAACTGATCATGAACAGAAAAGTGTAACTCTGAGATGAATTCACATCACAGCAGTTTCTCAGAGCTTCTTTCAGTTTTATCTGAGGATATTTCCTTTTCACTGTAGCCTCAATGCTCCCAAATATCACTTTGCAGATTCCACGAGAAGAGTGTTAGCAAACTGATCAATGAACAGAAAAGTGTAACTCTGTGAGATGAATTCACATCACAAAGCAGTTTCTCAGAAAGCTTCTTTCAGTTTTATCTGAGATATTTCCTTTTCACTGTAGCCTCAATGCTCCCAAATATCACTTTGCAGATTCCACGAGAAGAGTGTTAGCAAACTGATCAATGAACAGAAAAGTGTAACTCTGTGAGTTGATTCACATCACAATGCAGTTTCTCAGAAGCTTCTTTCAGTTTTATCTGAGATATTTCCTTTTCACCATAGCCCTCAATGCTCCCAAATATCACTTTGCAGATTCCACGAGAAGAGTGTTAGCAAACTGATCAATGAACAGAAAAGTGTAACTCTGTGAGATGAATTCACAGATCACAAAGAAGTTTCTCAGAAAGCTTCTTTCAGTTTTATCTGAGGATATTTCCTTTTCACTGTAGCCCTCAATGCTCCCAAATATCACTGCAGATTCAAGAAAACTGTGTTAGCAAACTGATCAATGAACAGAAAAGTGTAACTCTGTGAGATGAATTCACACATCACAAAGCAGTTTCTCAGAACGCTTCTTTCAGTTTTATCTGAGGATATTTCCTTTTCACCATAGCCCTCAATGAGCTCCCAAATATCACTTTGCAGATTCCATGAGAAGAGTGTTAGCAAACTGATCATGAACAGAAAAGTGTAACTCTGTGAGATGAATTCACACATCACAAAGCAGTTTCTCAGAAAGCTTCTTTCTCATTTTATCTGAGGATATTTCCTTTTCACCATAGCCCTCAATGAGCTCCCAAATATCACTTTGCAGATTCCAAGAAGAGTGTTAGCAAACAGCTCCATGAAATACAGCTGTAACTCAGTGAGTTGAATTCACATCACAGCAGTTTCTCAGAATGCTTCTTTCAGTTTTATCTGAAGATATTTTTCACTGTAGCCTCAATGCTCCCAAATATCACTTGCAGATTCCACAGAAGAGTGTTAGCAAACAGCTCATGAACAGAAAGTAACTCTGTGAGTTGAATTCACATCACAAAGTTTCTCAGAAGCTTCTTTCAGTTTTATCTGAGATATTTCCTTTTCACCATAGCCTCCATGGGCTTCCAAATATCACTTTGCAGATTCCATGAGAAGAGTGTTAGCAAACTGATCAATGAACAGAAAAGTGTAACTCTGTGATGAATTCACATCACAATGCAGTTTCTCAGAACTTCTTTCAGTTTTATCTGAAGATATTTTTCACTGTAGCCTCAATGCTCCCAAATATCACTTGCAGATTCCAGAAGAGTGTTAGCAAACTGATCATGAACAGAAAAGTGTAACTCTGTGATGAATTCACATCACAATGCAGTTTCTCAGAACTTCTTTCAGTTTTATCTGAGGATATTTCCTTTTCACTGTAGCCTCAATGCTCCCAAATATCACTTGCAGATTCCACGAGAAGAGTGTTAGCAAACAGCTCCATGAAATACAGCTGTAACTCAGTGAGATGAATTCACACATCACAAAGCAGTTTCTCAGAAAGCTTCTTTCTTTTTATCTGAGGATATTTCCTTTTCACCATAGCCCTCAATGAGCTCCCAAATATCACTTTGCAGATTCCACGAGAAGAGTGTTAGCAAACAGCTCATGAACAGAAAGGTGTAACTCTGTGAGATGAATTCACAGATCACAAAGCAGTTTCTCAGAAAGCTTCTTTCAGTTTTATCTGAGGATATTTCCTTTTCACTGTAGCCCTCAATGCTCCCAAATATCACTTTGCAGATTCCAAGAAGAGTGTTAGCAAACAGCTCCATGAAATACAGCTGTAACTCAGTGAGATGAATTCACACATCACAAGCAGTTTCTCAGAAAGCTTCTTTCAGTTTTATCTGAGGATATTTCCTTTTCACTGTAGCCTCAATGCTCCAAATATCACTTTGCAGATTCCATGAGAAGAGTGTTAGCAAACTGATCAATGAACAGAAAGTGTAACTCTGTGAGTTGAATTCACATCACAATGCAGTTTCTCAGAACTTCTTTCAGTTTTATCTGAGATATTTCCTTTTCACTGTAGCCCTCAATGCGCTCCCAAATATCACTTTGCAGATTCCACGAGAAGAGTGTTAGCAAACAGCTACATGAACAGAAAGGTAACTCTGTGAGATGAATTCACATCACAAGCAGTTTCTCAGAACTTCTTTCAGTTTTATCTGAGATATTTCCTTTTCACCATAGCCTCAATGCTCCAAATATCACTTTGCAGATTCCACAGAAGAGTGTTAGCAAACAGCTACATGAACAGAAAGGTGTAACTCTGTGAGATGAATTCACACATCACAAAGCAGTTTCTCAGAAAGCTTCTTTCCAGTTTTATCTGAGGATATTTCCTTTTCACTGTAGCCTCAATGCTCCAAATATCACTTTGCAGATTCCACGAGAAGAGTGTTAGCAAACTGATCAATGAACAGAAAGTGTAACTCTGTGAGATGAATTCACATCACAAAGCAGTTTCTCAGAAGCTTCTTTCTACTTTTATCTGAAGATATTTCCTTTGTCACCATAAGCTTCATTGGGCAAAGAAATATCACTGCAGATTCAAGAAAACTGTGTTAGCAAACTGATCAATGAACAGAAAGTGTAACTCTGTGAGTGAATTCACACATCACAAGCAGTTTCTCAGAACTTCTTTCAGTTTTATCTGAGGATATTTCCTTTTCACTGTAGCCTCAATGCGCTCCCAAATATCACTTTGCAGATTCCAGAAGAGTGTTAGCAAACTACATGAACAGAAAGGTGTAACTCTGTGAGATGAATTCACAGATCACAAGAAGTTTCTCAGAAAGCTTCTTTCTTTTTATCTGAGGATATTTCCTTTTCACTGTAGCCTCAATGCTCCCAAATATCACTTTGCAGATTCCACAGAAGAGTGTTAGCAAACAGCTACATGAACAGAAAGGTGTAACTCTGTGAGATGAATTCACACATCACAAAGCAGTTTCTCAGAAAGCTTCTTTCAGTTTTATCTGAGATATTTCCTTTTCACTGTAGCCTCAATGTGCTCCCAAATATCACTTTGCAGATTCCACAAGAAGAGTGTTAGCAAACAGCTCCATGAAATACAGCTGTAACTCAGTGAGATGAATTCACAGATCACAAAGCAGTTTCTCAGAAGCTTCTTTCAGTTTTATCTGAGGATATTTCCTTTTCACTGTAGCCTCAATGTGCTCCCAAATATCACTTTGCAGATTCCACAAGAAGAGTGTTAGCAAAGCTACATGAACAGAAAGTGTAACTCTGAGATGAATTCAGAGATCAGAAAGACATTTCTCAGAAATCTTCTTTCTTTTTATCTGAGGATATTTCCTTTGTCACCATAAGCTTCATTGGGCAAAGAAATATCACTGCAGATTCAAGAAAGTGTTAGCAAACAGCTACATGAACAGAAAGTGTAACTCTGAGATGAATTCACATCACAGCAGTTTCTCAGAACTTCTTTCAGTTTTATCTGAAGATATTTTTCACTGTAGCCTCAATGCTCCCAAATATCACTGCAGATTCAAGAAAGTGTTAGCAAACAGCTCATGAACAGAAAGGTAACTCTGTGAGTGAATTCACATCACAGCAGTTTCTCAGAACTTCTTTCAGTTTTATCTGAGATATTTCCTTTTCACTGTAGCCTCAATGTGCTCCCAAATATCACTTGCAGATTCCAGAAGAGTGTTAGCAAACAGCTACATGAACAGAAAGGTGTAACTCTGTGATGAATTCACATCACAAAGCAGTTTCTCAGAAATCTTCTTTCAGTTTTATCTGAGGATATTTCCTTTTCACTGTAGCCTCAATGTGCTCCCAAATATCACTTGCAGATTCCACAAGAAGAGTGTTAGCAAACAGCTCCATGAAATACAGCTGTAACTCAGTGAGTGAATTCACATCACAAAGCAGTTTCTCAGAAAGCTTCTTTCAGTTTTATCTGAGGATATTTCCTTTTCACTGTAGCCTCAATGCTCCCAAATATCACTTTGCAGATTCCACAAGAAGAGTGTTAGCAAACTACATGAACAGAAAGTGTAACTCTGTGAGATGAATTCACAGATCACAAGAAGTTTCTCAGAAAGCTTCTTTCTACTTTTTATCTGAAGATATTTCCTTTTCACTGTAGCCTCAATGCTCCAAATATCACTTGCAGATTCCAGAAGAGTGTTAGCAAACAGCTCATGAACAGAAAGTAACTCTGTGAGTTGAATTCACACATCACAAGCAGTTTCTCAGAAAGCTTCTTTCAGTTTTATCTGAGGATATTTCCTTTTCACTGTAGCCTCAATGCGCTCCCAAATATCACTTTGCAGATTCCAAGAAGAGTGTTAGCAAACAGCTCATGAACAGAAAGTAACTCTGTGAGATGAATTCACAGATCACAAGAAGTTTCTCAGAAAGCTTCTTTCTTTTTATCTGAGGATATTTCCTTTTCACTGTAGCCTCAATGCGCTCCCAAATATCACTTTGCAGATTCCAAGAAGAGTGTTAGCAAACAGCTCCATGAAATACAGCTGTAACTCAGTGAGTTGAATTCACACATCACAAAGCAGTTTCTCAGAAAGCTTCTTTCAGTTTTATCTGAAGATATTTCCTTTGTCACCATAAGCTTCATTGGGCAAAGAAATATCACTGCAGATTCAAGAAAACTGTGTTAGCAAACTGATCAATGAACAGAAAGTGTAACTCTGTGAGTTGAATTCACATCACAGCAGTTTCTCAGAAAGCTTCTTTCAGTTTTATCTGAAGATATTTCCTTTTCACTGTAGCCTCAATGCTCCCAAATATCACTGCAGATTCCACAAGAGTGTTAGCAAACAGCTACATGAACAGAAAGGTGGAACTCTGAGATGAATTCACACATCACAAAGCAGTTTCTCAGAACTTCTTTCAGTTTTATCTGAAGATATTTCCTTTTCACTGTAGCTCAATGCTCCCAAATATCACTTTGCAGATTCCACGAGAAGAGTGTTAGCAAACAGCTACATGAACAGAAAGGTAACTCTGTGAGATGAACTCAGAGATCAGAAAGCATTTCTCAGAAATCTTCTTTCAGTTTTTCTGAAGATATTTCCTTTGTCACCATAAGCTTCATTGGGCAAAGAAATATCACTGCAGATTCAAGAAAACTGTGTTAGCAAACTGATCAATGAACAGAAAGTAACTCTGTGAGTGAATTCACATCACAGAAGTTTCTCAGAAACTTCTTTCAGTTTTTCTGAAGATATTTTTCACTGTAGCTCAATGCTCCCAAATATCACTGCAGATTCAAGAAAACTGTGTTAGCAAACTACATGAACAGAAAGTAACTCTGTGAGTTGAATTCACATCACAGCAGTTTCTCAGAAAGCTTCTTTCAGTTTTATCTGAAGATATTTCCTTTTCACTGTAGCTCAATGCTCCCAAATATCACTTTGCAGATTCCAAGAAGAGTGTTAGCAAACTACATGAACAGAAAGTGTAACTCTGTGAGTTGAATTCACATCACAGCAGTTTCTCAGAAATCTTCTTTCTCAGTTTTATCTGAAGATATTTCCTTTTCACTGTAGCCCTCAATGCGCTCCCAAATATCACTTGCAGATTCAAGAAAGTGTTAGCAAACAGCTATGAACAGAAAGGTGGAACTCTGTGAGATGAATTCACATCACAAGCAGTTTCTCAGAAAGCTTCTTTCAGTTTTATCTGAAGATATTTCCTTTTCACTGTAGCCCTCAATGTGCTCCCAAATATCACTTTGCAGATTCCAGAAGAGTGTTAGCAAACTACATGAACAGAAAGTGTAACTCTGTGATGAATTCACATCACAATGCAGTTTCTCAGAACTTCTTTCAGTTTTATCTGAAGATATTTCCTTTTCACTGTAGCCCTCAATGCGCTCCCAAATATCACTTTGCAGATTCCAGAGAAGAGTGTTAGCAAACAGCTACATGAACAGAAAGGTGTAACTCTGTGAGATGAATTCACACATCACAAAGCAGTTTCTCAGAAAGCTTCTTTCAGTTTTATCTGAGGATATTTCCTTTTCACTGTAGCCTCAATGCGCTCCCAAATATCACTTTGCAGATTCCACAAGAAGAGTGTTAGCAAACTGATCAATGAACAGAAAGTGTAACTCTGTGAGATGAATTCACACATCACAAAGCAGTTTCTCAGAAAGCTTCTTTCTACTTTTATCTGAAGATATTTCCTTTGTCACCATAAGCTTCATTGGGCAAAGAAATATCACTGCAGATTCCACAGAAGAGTGTTAGCAAACTGATCATGAACAGAAAGTGTAACTCAGTGAGATGAATTCACATCACAAAGTTTCTCAGAACTTCTTTCAGTTTTTCTGAAGATATTTTTCACTGTAGCTCAATGCTCCCAAATATCACTGCAGATTCAAGAAAACTGTGTTAGCAAACAGCTCATGAACAGAAAGTAACTCTGTGAGTGAATTCACATCACAAAGTTTCTCAGAATCTTCTTTCAGTTTTTCTGAAGATATTTCCTTTTCACTGTAGCTCAATGCTCCCAAATATCACTTGCAGATTCCACAAGAGTGTTAGCAACAGCTACATGAACAGAAAGGTGGAACTCTGTGAGATGAATGCACAGGTCACATAGAAGTTTCTCAGAACTTCTTTCAGTTTTATCTGAAGATATTTCCTTTTCACTGTAGCCTCAATGTGCTCCCAAATATCACTTTGCAGATTCCACGAGAAGAGTGTTAGCAAACAGCTACATGAACAGAAAGGTGGAACTCTGTGAGATGAATTCAGAGATCAGAAAGCATTTCTCAGAAATCTTCTTTCTCGTTTTATCTGAGGATATTTCCTTTTCACTGTAGCCTCAATGTGCTCCCAAATATCACTGCAGATTCAAGAAAACTGTGTTAGCAAACAGCTCCATGAAATACAGCTGTAACTCAGTGAGTTGAATTCACACATCACAAGCAGTTTCTCAGAAGCTTCTTTCAGTTTTATCTGAAGATATTTCCTTTTCACTGTAGCCTCAATGTGCTCCAAATATCACTTGCAGATTCCAGAGAAGAGTGTTAGCAAACAGCTACATGAACAGAAAGTGGAACTCTGTGAGATGAATTCACATCACAGAAGTTTCTCAGAAGCTTCTTTCAGTTTTATCTGAAGATATTTCCTTTTCACTGTAGCCTCAATGCGCTCCCAAATATCACTGCAGATTCCATGAGAAGAGTGTTAGCAAACTACATGAACAGAAAGGTGGAACTCTGTGAGATGAATTCACATCACAGAAGTTTCTCAGAACTTCTTTCAGTTTTATCTGAAGATATTTCCTTTTCACTGTAGCCTCAATGCGCTCCCAAATATCACTTGCAGATTCCATGAGAAGAGTGTTAGCAAACAGCTATGAACAGAAAGGTGGAACTCTGTGAGATGAATTCACATCACAAGAAGTTTCTCAGAAGCTTCTTTCTTTTTATCTGAAGATATTTTTCACTGTAGCCTCAATGCGCTCCCAAATATCACTTTGCAGATTCCAAGAAGAGTGTTAGCAACAGCTACATGAACAGAAAGGTGGAACTCTGTGATGAATTCACATCACAAGCAGTTTCTCAGAACTTCTTTCAGTTTTATCTGAAGATATTTCCTTTTCACTGTAGCCTCAATGCGCTCCCAAATATCACTGCAGATTCCATGAGAAGAGTGTTAGCAAACAGCTACATGAACAGAAAGTGGAACTCTGTGAGATGAATTCAGAGATCAGAAAGCATTTCTCAGAAATCTTCTTTCAGTTTTATCTGAAGATATTTCCTTTTCACTGTAGCCTCAATGCTCCAAATATCACTTTGCAGATTCCATGAGAAGAGTGTTAGCAAACAGCTACATGAACAGAAAGGTGGAACTCTGTGATGAATTCACATCACAATGCAGTTTCTCAGAACGCTTCTTTCAGTTTTATCTGAAGATATTTCCTTTTCACTGTAGCCTCAATGCTCCCAAATATCACTTGCAGATTCCACGAGAAGAGTGTTAGCAAACAGCTACATGAACAGAAAGGTGGAACTCTGTGAGATGAACTCAGAGATCAGAAAGCATTTCTCAGAAATCTTCTTTCAGTTTTATCTGAAGATATTTCCTTTTCACTGTAGCTCAATGCTCCCAAATATCACTTTGCAGATTCCAGAGAAGAGTGTTAGCAAACAGCTACATGAACAGAAAGTGGAACTCTGTGAGATGAATTCACAGATCACAAAGCAGTTTCTCAGAATGCTTCTTTCAGTTTTATCTGAAGATATTTCCTTTTCACTGTAGCCTCAATGCGCTCCCAAATATCACTTTGCAGATTCCACGAGAAGAGTGTTAGCAAACAGCTACATGAACAGAAGGTGGAACTCTGTGAGATGAATGCACAGGTCACATAGAAGTTTCTCAGAATGCTTCTTTCAGTTTTATCTGAAGATATTTCCTTTTCACTGTAGCCTCAATGCTCCCAAATATCACTTTGCAGATTCCATGAGAAGAGTGTTAGCAAACAGCTACATGAACAGAAAGGTAACTCTGTGAGATGAACTCAGAGATCAGAAAGCATTTCTCAGAAATCTTCTTTCTCGTTTTATCTGAAGATATTTCCTTTTCACTGTAGCCTCAATGCTCCCAAATATCACTGCAGATTCAAGAAAACTGTGTTAGCAAACTGATCATGAACAGAAAGTGGAACTCTGTGAGTTGCATTCACATCACAATGCAGTTTCTCAGAACTTCTTTCAGTTTTATCTGAAGATATTTTTCACTGTAGCTCAATGCTCCCAAATATCACTGCAGATTCCACAGAAGAGTGTTAGCAAACTACATGAACAGAAATGTAACTCTGTGAGATGAATTCACATCACAAAGTTTCTCAGAAGCTTCTTTCAGTTTTATCTGAAGATATTTCCTTTTCACTGTAGCCTCAATGTGCTCCCAAATATCACTGCAGATTCCACAAGAGTGTTAGCAAACTGATCAATGAACAGAAAGTGTAACTCTGTGAGTTGCATTCACATCACAAAGTTTCTCAGAACTTCTTTCAGTTTTATCTGAAGATATTTCCTTTTCACTGTAGCCTCAATGTGCTCCCAAATATCACTTTGCAGATTCCACAGAAGAGTGTTAGCAAACAGCTACATGAACAGAAAGGTGGAACTCTGTGAGATGAATTCACAGATCACAAAGCAGTTTCTCAGAAGCTTCTTTCAGTTTTATCTGAAGATATTTCCTTTTCACTGTAGCCTCAATGTGCTCCCAAATATCACTTTGCAGATTCCAAGAAGAGTGTTAGCAAACAGCTACATGAACAGAAAGGTAACTCTGTGAGATGAACTCAGAGATCAGAAAGCAGTTTCTCAGAAATCTTCTTTCAGTTTTATCTGAAGATATTTCCTTTTCACTGTAGCCTCAATGTGCTCCCAAATATCACTTTGCAGATTCCACAAGAAGAGTGTTAGCAAACAGCTCCATGAAATACAGTGTAACTCAGTGAGTTGAATTCACACATCACAAGCAGTTTCTCAGAACTTCTTTCAGTTTTATCTGAAGATATTTCCTTTGTCACCATAAGCTTCATTGGGCAAAGAAATATCACTGCAGATTCAAGAAAACTGTGTTAGCAAACTGATCAATGAACAGAAAGTGGAACTCTGAGATGAATTCACATCACAATGCAGTTTCTCAGAACGCTTCTTTCAGTTTTATCTGAAGATATTTCCTTTTCACTGTAGCCTCAATGTGCTCCCAAATATCACTGCAGATTCCAAGAAGAGTGTTAGCAAACAGCTACATGAACAGAAAGTGGAACTCTGTGAGATGAATTCACATCACAAAGCAGTTTCTCAGAACGCTTCTTTCAGTTTTATCTGAAGATATTTCCTTTTCACTGTAGCCTCAATGTGCTCCCAAATATCACTTAGCAGATTCCATGAGAAGAGTGTTAGCAAACAGCTACATGAACAGAAAGGTGGAACTCTGTGAGATGAATTCACAGATCACAAAGCAGTTTCTCAGAACGCTTCTTTCAGTTTTATCTGAAGATATTTCCTTTTCACTGTAGCCTCAATGCGCTCCCAAATATCACTGCAGATTCCACAAGAGTGTTAGCAAACTACATGAACAGAAAGTGTAACTCTGTGAGTTGCATTCACATCACAAGAAGTTTCTCAGAAAGCTTCTTTCAGTTTTATCTGAGGATATTTCCTTTTCACTGTAGCCTCAATGTGCTCCCAAATATCACTGCAGATTCAAGAAAAGTGTTAGCAAACAGCTATGAACAGAAAGGTAACTCTGTGAGTGAATTCACATCACAAAGTTTCTCAGAACTTCTTTCAGTTTTATCTGAGGATATTTCCTTTTCACTGTAGCCTCAATGCTCCCAAATATCACTGCAGATTCCACAAGAGTGTTAGCAACAGCTACATGAACAGAAAGTGTAACTCAGTGAGATGAATTCACATCACAAGCAGTTTCTCAGAACTTCTTTCAGTTTTTCTGAAGATATTTTTCACTGTAGCTCAATGCTCCCAAATATCACTGCAGATTCAAGAAAACTGTGTTAGCAAACAGCTATGAACAGAAAGGTGTAACTCTGTGATGAATTCACATCACAAAGTTTCTCAGAAGCTTCTTTCAGTTTTTCTGAAGATATTTTTCACTGTAGCTCAATGCTCCCAAATATCACTGCAGATTCAAGAAAAGTGTTAGCAAACTGATCAATGAACAGAAAGTAACTCTGTGAGTTGCATTCACATCACAAGCAGTTTCTCAGAATGCTTCTTTCAGTTTTATCTGAGATATTTCCTTTTCACTGTAGCCTCAATGCGCTCCCAAATATCACTTTGCAGATTCCACGAGAAGAGTGTTAGCAAACAGCTACATGAACAGAAATGTAACTCTGTGAGATGAATTCACATCACAAAGCAGTTTCTCAGAAATCTTCTTTCTCAGTTTTATCTGAGATATTTCCTTTTCACTGTAGCCTCAATGCGCTCCCAAATATCACTTTGCAGATTCCACAAGAGTGTTAGCAAACTACATGAACAGAAAGTGTAACTCTGTGAGATGAATTCACACATCACAAAGCAGTTTCTCAGAAAGCTTCTTTCTTTTTATCTGAAGATATTTCCTTTTCACTGTAGCTCAATGCTCCCAAATATCACTTTGCAGATTCCACAGAAGAGTGTTAGCAAACTACATGAACAGAAAGTGTAACTCTGAGTTGAATTCACATCACAAAGCAGTTTCTCAGAAAGCTTCTTTCAGTTTTATCTGAGGATATTTCCTTTTCACTGTAGCCTCAATGCTCCAAATATCACTTGCAGATTCAAGAAAAGTGTTAGCAAACTGATCATGAACAGAAAGTGTAACTCTGAGTTGAATTCACACATCACAAGCAGTTTCTCAGAACTTCTTTCAGTTTTATCTGAGATATTTCCTTTTCACTGTAGCCTCAATGCGCTCCCAAATATCACTTGCAGATTCCAAGAAGAGTGTTAGCAAACTGATCATGAACAGAAATGTAACTCTGTGAGTGAATTCACATCACAAAGCAGTTTCTCAGAACTTCTTTCAGTTTTATCTGAAGATATTTCCTTTTCACTGTAGCCTCAATGCTCCAAATATCACTTTGCAGATTCCAGAAGAGTGTTAGCAAACTACATGAACAGAAATGTAACTCTGTGAGATGAATTCACATCACAAAGTTTCTCAGAACTTCTTTCAGTTTTATCTGAAGATATTTTTCACTGTAGCTCAATGCTCCCAAATATCACTGCAGATTCCACAGAAGAGTGTTAGCAAACTACATGAACAGAAAGTAACTCTGTGAGTTGAATTCACATCACAAAGTTTCTCAGAAGCTTCTTTCTTTTTATCTGAAGATATTTTTCACTGTAGCTCAATGCTCCCAAATATCACTTGCAGATTCAAGAAAACTGTGTTAGCAAACTGATCATGAACAGAAAGTGTAACTCTGTGAGTTGAATTCACATCACAATGCAGTTTCTCAGAAAGCTTCTTTCAGTTTTATCTGAAGATATTTCCTTTTCACTGTAGCCTCAATGCTCCAAATATCACTTAGCAGATTCCATGAGAAGAGTGTTAGCAAAGCTACATGAACAGAAAGTGTAACTCTGAGTTGAATTCACACATCACAAGCAGTTTCTCAGAATGCTTCTTTCAGTTTTATCTGAAGATATTTCCTTTTCACTGTAGCTCAATGCTCCCAAATATCACTGCAGATTCCACAGAAGAGTGTTAGCAAACAGCTACATGAACAGAAAGGTGGAACTCTGTGAGATGAACTCAGAGATCAGAAAGACATTTCTCAGAAATCTTCTTTCAGTTTTTATCTGAAGATATTTTTCACTGTAGCCTCAATGCGCTCCCAAATATCACTTGCAGATTCAAGAAAACTGTGTTAGCAAACAGCTCCATGAAATACAGTGTAACTCAGTGAGTTGAATTCACATCACAAAGCAGTTTCTCAGAAAGCTTCTTTCAGTTTTATCTGAAGATATTTCCTTTTCACTGTAGCTCAATGCTCCCAAATATCACTGCAGATTCAAGAAAAGTGTTAGCAAACAGCTACATGAACAGAAAGTGTAACTCTGTGAGTTGAATTCACACATCACAAGCAGTTTCTCAGAAAGCTTCTTTCAGTTTTATCTGAAGATATTTCCTTTTCACTGTAGCCTCAATGTGCTCCCAAATATCACTTGCAGATTCCATGAGAAGAGTGTTAGCAAACAGCTACATGAACAGAAAGGTGGAACTCTGTGAGATGAATTCACACATCACAAAGCAGTTTCTCAGAACTTCTTTCAGTTTTATCTGAAGATATTTCCTTTTCACTGTAGCCTCAATGCGCTCCCAAATATCACTTTGCAGATTCCACGAGAAGAGTGTTAGCAAACAGCTACATGAACAGAAAGGTGGAACTCTGTGAGTTGCATTCACATCACAAAGTTTCTCAGAATGCTTCTTTCAGTTTTATCTGAAGATATTTCCTTTTCACTGTAGCCTCAATGCGCTCCCAAATATCACTTTGCAGATTCCACGAGAAGAGTGTTAGCAAACAGCTACATGAACAGAAAGGTGGAACTCTGTGAGTTGCATTCACATCACAAAGTTTCTCAGAATGCTTCTTTCAGTTTTATCTGAAGATATTTCCTTTTCACTGTAGCCTCAATGCGCTCCCAAATATCACTTTGCAGATTCCAGAAGAGTGTTAGCAAACAGCTACATGAACAGAAAGTGGAACTCTGTGAGATGAATTCACACATCACAAAGCAGTTTCTCAGAATGCTTCTTTCAGTTTTATCTGAAGATATTTTTCACTGTAGCCTCAATGCGCTCCCAAATATCACTTTGCAGATTCAAGAAAAGTGTTAGCAAACAGCTACATGAACAGAAAGGTGGAACTCTGTGAGATGAATTCACAGATCACAAAGCAGTTTCTCAGAAGCTTCTTTCTTTTTATCTGAAGATATTTTTCACTGTAGCCTCAATGCGCTCCCAAATATCACTTTGCAGATTCCAGAGAAGAGTGTTAGCAAACAGCTACATGAACAGAAAGTGAACTCTGTGAGATGAACTCAGAGATCAGAAAGACATTTCTCAGAAATCTTCTTTCTCGTTTTATCTGAAGATATTTCCTTTTCACTGTAGCCTCAATGCTCCAAATATCACTTTGCAGATTCCACAAGAGTGTTAGCAAACAGCTCCATGAAATACAGCTGTAACTCAGTGAGATGAATTCACATCACAAAGCAGTTTCTCAGAAGCTTCTTTCTTTTTATCTGAAGATATTTCCTTTGTCACCATAAGCTTCATTGGGCAAAGAAATATCACTGCAGATTCAAGAAAACTGTTAGCAAACTGATCAATGAACAGAAAGTGTAACTCTGTGAGTTGCATTCACATCACAAAGTTTCTCAGAACTTCTTTCAGTTTTATCTGAAGATATTTCCTTTTCACTGTAGCCTCAATGCTCCAAATATCACTTTGCAGATTCCACAAGAAGAGTGTTAGCAAACAGCTACATGAACAGAAAGGTAACTCTGTGAGATGAATTCACAGATCACAAAGCAGTTTCTCAGAATCTTCTTTCAGTTTTTATCTGAAGATATTTCCTTTTCACTGTAGCCTCAATGCTCCCAAATATCACTTGCAGATTCAAGAAAACTGTGTTAGCAAACTGATCATGAACAGAAAGGTAACTCTGTGAGTGAATTCACATCACAAAGCAGTTTCTCAGAACTTCTTTCAGTTTTTCTGAAGATATTTTTCACTGTAGCCTCAATGTGCTCCCAAATATCACTTGCAGATTCCACAAGAGTGTTAGCAAACAGCTCCATGAAATACAGTGTAACTCAGTGAGTTGAATTCACATCACAAAGTTTCTCAGAACTTCTTTCAGTTTTATCTGAAGATATTTCCTTTTCACTGTAGCCTCAATGCTCCAAATATCACTGCAGATTCAAGAAAAGTGTTAGCAAACTGATCAATGAACAGAAAGTGTAACTCTGTGAGTTGATTCACATCACAAGCAGTTTCTCAGAACGCTTCTTTCAGTTTTATCTGAAGATATTTCCTTTTCACTGTAGCTCAATGCTCCCAAATATCACTTGCAGATTCCATGAGAAGAGTGTTAGCAAACAGCTACATGAACAGAAAGGTGGAACTCTGTGAGATGAATTCACAGATCACAAAGCAGTTTCTCAGAACGCTTCTTTCAGTTTTATCTGAAGATATTTCCTTTTCACTGTAGCCTCAATGTGCTCCCAAATATCACTTGCAGATTCCACAAGAAGAGTGTTAGCAAACAGCTACATGAACAGAAAGGTGGAACTCTGTGAGATGAACTCAGAGATCAGAAAGCAGTTTCTCAGAAAGCTTCTTTCAGTTTTATCTGAGGATATTTCCTTTTCACTGTAGCCTCAATGCGCTCCCAAATATCACTTGCAGATTCCAGAGAAGAGTGTTAGCAACAGCTACATGAACAGAAAGGTGGAACTCTGTGAGATGAATTCACAGATCACAAAGCAGTTTCTCAGAATGCTTCTTTCAGTTTTATCTGAAGATATTTCCTTTTCACTGTAGCCTCAATGCGCTCCCAAATATCACTTGCAGATTCCACAGAAGAGTGTTAGCAAACAGCTACATGAACAGAAAGGTGGAACTCTGTGAGATGAATTCAGAGATCAGAAAGACATTTCTCAGAAATCTTCTTTCTCGTTTTATCTGAAGATATTTCCTTTTTCACTGTAGCCTCAATGTGCTCCCAAATATCACTGCAGATTCAAGAAAACTGTGTTAGCAAACAGCTCCATGAAATACAGTGTAACTCAGTGAGTTGAATTCACATCACAAAGCAGTTTCTCAGAAGCTTCTTTCAGTTTTATCTGAAGATATTTCCTTTGTCACCATAAGCTTCATTGGGCAAAGAAATATCACTGCAGATTCAAGAAAACTGTGTTAGCAAACTGATCAATGAACAGAAAGTGTAACTCTGTGAGTTGATTCACATCACAATGCAGTTTCTCAGAACTTCTTTCAGTTTTATCTGAAGATATTTCCTTTTCACTGTAGCCTCAATGTGCTCCCAAATATCACTTGCAGATTCCAAGAAGAGTGTTAGCAAACAGCTACATGAACAGAAAGGTGGAACTCTGTGAGTTGAATTCACATCACAGAAGTTTCTCAGAACTTCTTTCAGTTTTTATCTGAAGATATTTCCTTTTCACTGTAGCCTCAATGTGCTCCCAAATATCACTTGCAGATTCCAAGAAGAGTGTTAGCAACAGCTACATGAACAGAAATGTAACTCTGTGAGATGAATTCACATCACAGAAGTTTCTCAGAAGCTTCTTTCTTTTTATCTGAAGATATTTCCTTTTCACTGTAGCCTCAATGCTCCAAATATCACTGCAGATTCCACAAGAGTGTTAGCAAACAGCTCCATGAAATACAGTGTAACTCAGTGAGTTGAATTCACATCACAAAGTTTCTCAGAAGCTTCTTTCAGTTTTTCTGAAGATATTTTTCACTGTAGCCTCAATGTGCTCCCAAATATCACTTTGCAGATTCCAGAAGAGTGTTAGCAAACAGCTCCATGAAATACAGTGTAACTCAGTGAGATGAATTCAGAGATCAGAAAGCAGTTTCTCAGAACTTCTTTCAGTTTTATCTGAAGATATTTCCTTTTCACTGTAGCCTCAATGCTCCAAATATCACTGCAGATTCCAGAAGAGTGTTAGCAAACAGCTACATGAACAGAAAGGTAACTCTGTGAGATGAATTCACATCACAGAAGTTTCTCAGAACGCTTCTTTCAGTTTTATCTGAAGATATTTCCTTTTCACTGTAGCCTCAATGCTCCAAATATCACTTGCAGATTCCAGAGAAGAGTGTTAGCAAAGCTACATGAACAGAAAGTGGAACTCTGTGAGATGAATTCACATCACAAGAAGTTTCTCAGAAGCTTCTTTCAGTTTTATCTGAAGATATTTCCTTTTCACTGTAGCCTCAATGCGCTCCCAAATATCACTTGCAGATTCCAAGAAGAGTGTTAGCAAACAGCTACATGAACAGAAAGGTGGAACTCTGTGAGATGAATTCACAGATCACAAAGCAGTTTCTCAGAAAGCTTCTTTCAGTTTTATCTGAGATATTTCCTTTTCACTGTAGCCTCAATGCGCTCCAAATATCACTGCAGATTCCAGAAGAGTGTTAGCAAACAGCTATGAACAGAAAGGTAACTCTGTGAGATGAATTCACATCACAAAGTTTCTCAGAAATCTTCTTTCAGTTTTATCTGAAGATATTTCCTTTTCACTGTAGCTCAATGCTCCCAAATATCACTTTGCAGATTCCAAGAAGAGTGTTAGCAAACAGCTCATGAACAGAAAGGTGTAACTCTGTGATGAATTCACATCACAGAAGTTTCTCAGAACTTCTTTCAGTTTTATCTGAGATATTTCCTTTTCACTGTAGCTCAATGCTCCCAAATATCACTTGCAGATTCAAGAAAACTGTGTTAGCAAACAGCTCCATGAAATACAGCTGTAACTCAGTGAGTTGAATTCACATCACAAAGCAGTTTCTCAGAAAGCTTCTTTCTACTTTTTATCTGAAGATATTTCCTTTGTCACCATAAGCTTCATTGGGCAAAGAAATATCACTGCAGATTCAAGAAAACTGTGTTAGCAAACTGATCAATGAACAGAAAGTGTAACTCTGTGAGTTGCATTCACATCACAATGCAGTTTCTCAGAACTTCTTTCAGTTTTATCTGAAGATATTTCCTTTTCACTGTAGCTCAATGCTCCCAAATATCACTGCAGATTCCAGAGAAGAGTGTTAGCAACAGCTACATGAACAGAAAGGTGGAACTCTGTGAGATGAATTCACATCACAAGAAGTTTCTCAGAACTTCTTTCAGTTTTATCTGAAGATATTTCCTTTTCACTGTAGCCTCAATGCTCCAAATATCACTTTGCAGATTCCAAGAAGAGTGTTAGCAACAGCTACATGAACAGAAAGGTGGAACTCTGTGAGATGAACTCAGAGATCAGAAAGACATTTCTCAGAAATCTTCTTTCAGTTTTTCTGAAGATATTTCCTTTTCACTGTAGCCTCAATGTGCTCCCAAATATCACTGCAGATTCAAGAAAACTGTGTTAGCAAACTACATGAACAGAAAGTGTAACTCTGTGAGTTGAATTCACACATCACAAAGCAGTTTCTCAGAAATCTTCTTTCAGTTTTATCTGAAGATATTTCCTTTGTCACCATAAGCTTCATTGGGCAAAGAAATATCACTGCAGATTCAAGAAAACTGTGTTAGCAAACTGATCAATGAACAGAAAGTGTAACTCTGTGATGAATTCACATCACAGCAGTTTCTCAGAAGCTTCTTTCAGTTTTATCTGAAGATATTTCCTTTTCACTGTAGCCTCAATGCGCTCCCAAATATCACTTTGCAGATTCCAGAAGAGTGTTAGCAAACAGCTACATGAACAGAAATGGAACTCTGTGAGATGAATCAGAGATCAGAAAGACATTTCTCAGAAATCTTCTTTCAGTTTTTATCTGAAGATATTTCCTTTTCACTGTAGCCTCAATGCTCCAAATATCACTTGCAGATTCAAGAAAACTGTGTTAGCAAACAGCTATGAACAGAAAGGTAACTCTGTGAGATGAATTCACATCACAGCAGTTTCTCAGAAGCTTCTTTCAGTTTTATCTGAAGATATTTCCTTTTCACTGTAGCCTCAATGCTCCAAATATCACTTTGCAGATTCCAAGAAGAGTGTTAGCAAACAGCTACATGAACAGAAAGGTGGAACTCTGTGAGTTGCATTCACATCACAAGAAGTTTCTCAGAATGCTTCTTTCAGTTTTATCTGAAGATATTTCCTTTTCACTGTAGCCTCAATGCGCTCCCAAATATCACTTGCAGATTCCAAGAAGAGTGTTAGCAAACAGCTACATGAACAGAAAGTGGAACTCTGTGATGAATTCACATCACAAGAAGTTTCTCAGAAAGCTTCTTTCAGTTTTATCTGAAGATATTTCCTTTTTCACTGTAGCCTCAATGCTCCCAAATATCACTTGCAGATTCCACGAGAAGAGTGTTAGCAAACAGCTACATGAACAGAAAGGTGGAACTCTGTGAGATGAATTCACAGATCACAAAGCAGTTTCTCAGAAAGCTTCTTTCAGTTTTATCTGAAGATATTTCCTTTTCACTGTAGCTCAATGCTCCCAAATATCACTGCAGATTCAAGAAAACTGTGTTAGCAAACAGCTACATGAACAGAAAGGTGGAACTCTGTGAGATGAATCAGAGATCAGAAAGACATTTCTCAGAAATCTTCTTTCAGTTTTATCTGAAGATATTTCCTTTTCACTGTAGCCTCAATGCTCCAAATATCACTTAGCAGATTCCATGAGAAGAGTGTTAGCAAACAGCTCCATGAAATACAGTGTAACTCAGTGAGTTGAATTCACACATCACAAGCAGTTTCTCAGAAGCTTCTTTCAGTTTTATCTGAAGATATTTCCTTTTCACTGTAGCCTCAATGCTCCAAATATCACTGCAGATTCAAGAAAAGTGTTAGCAAACTGATCAATGAACAGAAATGTAACTCTGTGAGTTGAATTCACATCACAAGCAGTTTCTCAGAACTTCTTTCAGTTTTATCTGAAGATATTTCCTTTTCACTGTAGCCTCAATGCTCCCAAATATCACTGCAGATTCCAAGAAGAGTGTTAGCAAACAGCTACATGAACAGAAAGGTGGAACTCTGTGAGATGAATTCACAGATCACAAAGCAGTTTCTCAGAACGCTTCTTTCAGTTTTATCTGAAGATATTTCCTTTTCACTGTAGCCTCAATGCGCTCCCAAATATCACTTTGCAGATTCCACAGAAGAGTGTTAGCAAACAGCTACATGAACAGAAATGGAACTCTGTGAGATGAATTCACAGATCACAAAGCAGTTTCTCAGAATGCTTCTTTCAGTTTTATCTGAAGATATTTCCTTTTCACTGTAGCCTCAATGCTCCAAATATCACTGCAGATTCCACAGAAAGTGTTAGCAAACAGCTACATGAACAGAAAGGTGGAACTCTGTGAGTTGAATTCACACATCACAAAGCAGTTTCTCAGAAGCTTCTTTCAGTTTTTATCTGAAGATATTTCCTTTTCACTGTAGCCTCAATGCTCCAAATATCACTTGCAGATTCCATGAGAAGAGTGTTAGCAAACAGCTACATGAACAGAAAGGTGGAACTCTGAGATGAATTCAGAGATCAGAAAGCATTTCTCAGAAATCTTCTTTCAGTTTTATCTGAAGATATTTCCTTTTTCACTGTAGCCTCAATGCTCCAAATATCACTTGCAGATTCAAGAAAACTGTGTTAGCAAACAGCTCATGAACAGAAAGGTGTAACTCTGTGAGTTGAATTCACATCACAGCAGTTTCTCAGAACTTCTTTCAGTTTTTCTGAAGATATTTCCTTTTCACTGTAGCCTCAATGCGCTCCCAAATATCACTGCAGATTCAAGAAAACTGTGTTAGCAAACTGATCAATGAACAGAAAGTGTAACTCTGTGAGTTGAATTCACACATCACAAAGCAGTTTCTCAGAACGCTTCTTTCTACTTTTTATCTGAAGATATTTCCTTTTCACTGTAGCCTCAATGCGCTCCCAAATATCACTTTGCAGATTCCACAGAAGAGTGTTAGCAAACAGCTACATGAACAGAAAGTGTAACTCTGTGAGATGAATTCACAGATCACAAAGCAGTTTCTCAGAAAGCTTCTTTCAGTTTTATCTGATATTTCCTTTTCACTGTAGCCTCAATGCTCCAAATATCACTTGCAGATTCCAGAAGAGTGTTAGCAAACAGCTACATGAACAGAAAGGTAACTCTGTGAGATGAATCAGAGATCAGAAAGACATTTCTCAGAAATCTTCTTTCAGTTTTATCTGAGGATATTTCCTTTTCACTGTAGCCTCAATGTGCTCCCAAATATCACTTTGCAGATTCCACGAGAAGAGTGTTAGCAAACAGCTCCATGAAATACAGCTGTAACTCAGTGAGTTGAATTCACACATCACAAAGCAGTTTCTCAGAAAGCTTCTTTCAGTTTTATCTGAAGATATTTCCTTTTCACTGTAGCCTCAATGCGCTCCCAAATATCACTTGCAGATTCAAGAAAACTGTGTTAGCAAACAGCTATGAACAGAAAGGTGTAACTCTGTGAGTTGAATTCACATCACAAAGCAGTTTCTCAGAAAGCTTCTTTCTTTTTATCTGAAGATATTTCCTTTTTCACTGTAGCCTCAATGCTCCAAATATCACTGCAGATTCCACAGAAGAGTGTTAGCAAACAGCTCATGAACAGAAAGTAACTCTGTGAGTTGAATTCACACATCACAAGCAGTTTCTCAGAAAGCTTCTTTCAGTTTTATCTGAAGATATTTTTCACTGTAGCCTCAATGCTCCAAATATCACTTTGCAGATTCCACAGAAGAGTGTTAGCAAACAGCTACATGAACAGAAAGTGTAACTCTGTGAGATGAATTCACATCACAAAGAAGTTTCTCAGAAAGCTTCTTTCAGTTTTATCTGAGGATATTTCCTTTTCACTGTAGCCTCAATGCGCTCCCAAATATCACTGCAGATTCCACAGAAGAGTGTTAGCAAACAGCTACATGAACAGAAAGGTGGAACTCTGTGAGATGAATCAGAGATCAGAAAGACATTTCTCAGAAATCTTCTTTCTCGTTTTATCTGAAGATATTTTTCACTGTAGCCTCAATGCTCCCAAATATCACTTTGCAGATTCCACAGAAGAGTGTTAGCAAACAGCTCATGAACAGAAAGTGTAACTCTGTGAGTTGAATTCACACATCACAAAGCAGTTTCTCAGAGCTTCTTTCAGTTTTATCTGAAGATATTTCCTTTGTCACCATAAGCTTCATTGGGCAAAGAAATATCACTGCAGATTCCAAGAAGAGTGTTAGCAAACTGATCATGAACAGAAATGTAACTCTGTGAGATGAATTCACATCACAAAGTTTCTCAGAACTTCTTTCAGTTTTATCTGAGATATTTCCTTTTCACTGTAGCCTCAATGCTCCAAATATCACTTGCAGATTCAAGAAAAGTGTTAGCAAACTGATCATGAACAGAAAGTAACTCTGTGAGTTGCATTCACATCACAAAGTTTCTCAGAACTTCTTTCAGTTTTATCTGAAGATATTTTTCACTGTAGCCTCAATGCTCCCAAATATCACTTGCAGATTCCAAGAAGAGTGTTAGCAACAGCTACATGAACAGAAAGTGTAACTCTGTGAGATGAATTCACAGATCACAAAGCAGTTTCTCAGAACGCTTCTTTCAGTTTTATCTGAAGATATTTTTCACTGTAGCCTCAATGCGCTCCCAAATATCACTTTGCAGATTCCACGAGAAGAGTGTTAGCAAACAGCTACATGAACAGAAAGGTGGAACTCTGTGAGATGAATTCACATCACAAAGAAGTTTCTCAGAAGCTTCTTTCAGTTTTATCTGAGATATTTCCTTTTCACTGTAGCCTCAATGCGCTCCCAAATATCACTTTGCAGATTCCACGAGAAGAGTGTTAGCAAACAGCTACATGAACAGAAAGGTGGAACTCTGAGATGAATTCAGAGATCAGAAAGACATTTCTCAGAAATCTTCTTTCAGTTTTATCTGAGGATATTTCCTTTTCACTGTAGCCTCAATGTGCTCCCAAATATCACTTTGCAGATTCCACAGAAGAGTGTTAGCAAACTGATCATGAACAGAAAGTAACTCTGTGAGATGAATTCACATCACAAGCAGTTTCTCAGAACTTCTTTCAGTTTTATCTGAAGATATTTTTCACTGTAGCTCAATGCTCCCAAATATCACTTGCAGATTCCAGAAGAGTGTTAGCAAAGCTACATGAACAGAAAGTAACTCTGTGAGTGAATTCACATCACAAAGTTTCTCAGAAGCTTCTTTCAGTTTTATCTGAGATATTTCCTTTGTCACCATAAGCTTCATTGGGCAAAGAAATATCACTGCAGATTCAAGAAAACTGTGTTAGCAAACTGATCAATGAACAGAAAGTGTAACTCTGTGAGTTGCATTCACATCACAATGCAGTTTCTCAGAAAGCTTCTTTCAGTTTTATCTGAAGATATTTCCTTTTCACTGTAGCCTCAATGCTCCAAATATCACTTTGCAGATTCAAGAAAACTGTGTTAGCAAACAGCTCCATGAAATACAGCTGTAACTCAGTGAGTTGAATTCACATCACAAAGCAGTTTCTCAGAAAGCTTCTTTCAGTTTTATCTGAAGATATTTCCTTTGTCACCATAAGCTTCATTGGGCAAAGAAATATCACTGCAGATTCAAGAAAACTGTGTTAGCAAACTGATCAATGAACAGAAAGTGTAACTCTGTGAGTTGAATTCACACATCACAAAGCAGTTTCTCAGAACGCTTCTTTCAGTTTTATCTGAAGATATTTCCTTTTCACTGTAGCCTCAATGCGCTCCCAAATATCACTTTGCAGATTCCACGAGAAGAGTGTTAGCAACAGCTACATGAACAGAAAGGTGGAACTCTGAGATGAATTCACAGATCACAAAGCAGTTTCTCAGAATGCTTCTTTCAGTTTTATCTGAAGATATTTCCTTTTCACTGTAGCTCAATGCTCCCAAATATCACTGCAGATTCAAGAAAACTGTGTTAGCAAACTGATCATGAACAGAAAGTAACTCTGTGAGTTGCATTCACATCACAAGCAGTTTCTCAGAACTTCTTTCAGTTTTATCTGAAGATATTTTTCACTGTAGCTCAATGCTCCCAAATATCACTTGCAGATTCCACAGAAGAGTGTTAGCAAACTACATGAACAGAAAGTGTAACTCTGAGATGAATTCAGAGATCAGAAAGACATTTCTCAGAAATCTTCTTTCAGTTTTATCTGAGATATTTCCTTTGTCACCATAAGCTTCATTGGGCAAAGAAATATCACTGCAGATTCCATGAGAAGAGTGTTAGCAAACAGCTACATGAACAGAAAGGTGGAACTCTGTGAGATGAATTCACATCACAAAGCAGTTTCTCAGAACGCTTCTTTCAGTTTTATCTGAAGATATTTCCTTTTCACTGTAGCCTCAATGCTCCCAAATATCACTTTGCAGATTCCAAGAAGAGTGTTAGCAAACAGCTACATGAACAGAAAGTGGAACTCTGTGAGATGAACTCAGAGATCAGAAAGACATTTCTCAGAAATCTTCTTTCAGTTTTATCTGAGATATTTCCTTTTTCACTGTAGCCTCAATGCGCTCCCAAATATCACTTTGCAGATTCAAGAAAACTGTGTTAGCAAACAGCTCCATGAAATACAGCTGTAACTCAGTGAGTGAATTCACACATCACAAAGCAGTTTCTCAGAAAGCTTCTTTCAGTTTTATCTGAAGATATTTCCTTTGTCACCATAAGCTTCATTGGGCAAAGAAATATCACTGCAGATTCAAGAAAACTGTGTTAGCAAACTGATCAATGAACAGAAAGTGTAACTCTGTGAGTTGCATTCACATCACAATGCAGTTTCTCAGAAAGCTTCTTTCAGTTTTATCTGAAGATATTTCCTTTTCACTGTAGCCTCAATGCTCCAAATATCACTTTGCAGATTCCACGAGAAGAGTGTTAGCAAACAGCTACATGAACAGAAAGGTGGAACTCTGAGATGAATTCACAGATCACAAAGCAGTTTCTCAGAACGCTTCTTTCAGTTTTATCTGAAGATATTTCCTTTTCACTGTAGCCTCAATGTGCTCCCAAATATCACTTTGCAGATTCCAGAGAAGAGTGTTAGCAAACAGCTACATGAACAGAAAGGTGGAACTCTGTGAGATGAATTCACAGATCACAAAGCAGTTTCTCAGAAGCTTCTTTCAGTTTTATCTGAAGATATTTCCTTTTCACTGTAGCCTCAATGCTCCCAAATATCACTGCAGATTCAAGAAAACTGTGTTAGCAAACTACATGAACAGAAATGTAACTCTGTGAGTTGCATTCACATCACAAGAAGTTTCTCAGAAGCTTCTTTCAGTTTTATCTGAAGATATTTTTCACTGTAGCCTCAATGCTCCCAAATATCACTTGCAGATTCCAGAAGAGTGTTAGCAAACTACATGAACAGAAAGTAACTCTGTGAGATGAATTCAGAGATCAGAAAGACATTTCTCAGAAATCTTCTTTCTCGTTTTATCTGAGGATATTTCCTTTTCACTGTAGCCTCAATGTGCTCCCAAATATCACTTGCAGATTCCAGAGAAGAGTGTTAGCAAACAGCTCCATGAAATACAGCTGTAACTCAGTGAGTGAATTCACATCACAAAGCAGTTTCTCAGAAAGCTTCTTTCAGTTTTATCTGAAGATATTTCCTTTGTCACCATAAGCTTCATTGGGCAAAGAAATATCACTGCAGATTCAAGAAAACTGTGTTAGCAAACTGATCAATGAACAGAAAGTGTAACTCTGTGAGTTGAATTCACACATCACAAAGCAGTTTCTCAGAACGCTTCTTTCAGTTTTTATCTGAAGATATTTCCTTTTCACTGTAGCCTCAATGCTCCCAAATATCACTTTGCAGATTCCACGAGAAGAGTGTTAGCAAACAGCTACATGAACAGAAAGGTGGAACTCTGTGAGATGAATTCACAGATCACAAAGCAGTTTCTCAGAAATCTTCTTTCAGTTTTATCTGAAGATATTTCCTTTTCACTGTAGCCTCAATGTGCTCCCAAATATCACTGCAGATTCAAGAAAACTGTGTTAGCAAACAGCTCCATGAAATACAGCTGTAACTCAGTGAGATGAATTCACATCACAAAGCAGTTTCTCAGAAAGCTTCTTTCTACTTTTTATCTGAAGATATTTCCTTTGTCACCATAAGCTTCATTGGGCAAAGAAATATCCCACTGCAGATTCAAGAAAACTGTGTTAGCAAACTGATCAATGAACAGAAAGTGTAACTCTGTGAGTTGCATTCACATCACAATGCAGTTTCTCAGAGCTTCTTTCAGTTTTATCTGAAGATATTTTTCACTGTAGCCTCAATGCTCCCAAATATCACTTGCAGATTCCACAGAAGAGTGTTAGCAAACAGCTACATGAACAGAAAGTGGAACTCTGTGAGATGAATGCACAGGTCACATAGAAGTTTCTCAGAACTTCTTTCAGTTTTATCTGAAGATATTTTTCACTGTAGCCTCAATGCGCTCCCAAATATCACTGCAGATTCAAGAAAACTGTGTTAGCAAACTACATGAACAGAAAGTGTAACTCTGTGAGATGAATGCACAGGTCACATAGAAGTTTCTCAGAAAGCTTCTTTCAGTTTTATCTGAAGATATTTTTCACTGTAGCCTCAATGCTCCCAAATATCACTTGCAGATTCCACAGAAGAGTGTTAGCAACAGCTACATGAACAGAAAGTGTAACTCTGAGTTGAATTCACATCACAAAGTTTCTCAGAATGCTTCTTTCAGTTTTATCTGAAGATATTTCCTTTTCACTGTAGCCTCAATGTGCTCCCAAATATCACTTTGCAGATTCCACAGAAGAGTGTTAGCAAACAGCTACATGAACAGAAAGGTGGAACTCTGTGAGATGAACTCAGAGATCAGAAAGACATTTCTCAGAAATCTTCTTTCAGTTTTTATCTGAAGATATTTTTCACTGTAGCCTCAATGCGCTCCCAAATATCACTTGCAGATTCAAGAAAACTGTGTTAGCAAACAGCTCCATGAAATACAGCTGTAACTCAGTGAGTTGAATTCACATCACAAGCAGTTTCTCAGAAAGCTTCTTTCTACTTTTTATCTGAAGATATTTCCTTTGTCACCATAAGCTTCATTGGGCAAAGAAATATCACTGCAGATTCAAGAAAACTGTGTTAGCAAACTGATCAATGAACAGAAAGTGTAACTCTGTGAGTTGCATTCACATCACAATGCAGTTTCTCAGAAGCTTCTTTCAGTTTTATCTGAAGATATTTTTCACTGTAGCCTCAATGTGCTCCCAAATATCACTGCAGATTCCAAGAAGAGTGTTAGCAAACAGCTACATGAACAGAAAGGTGGAACTCTGTGAGATGAATTCACATCACAAAGTTTCTCAGAACGCTTCTTTCAGTTTTATCTGAGATATTTCCTTTTCACTGTAGCCTCAATGCTCCCAAATATCACTTTGCAGATTCCAGAAGAGTGTTAGCAAACTGATCATGAACAGAAAAGTGTAACTCTGAGTTGAATTCACATCACAAAGTTTCTCAGAAGCTTCTTTCTTTTTATCTGAGGATATTTCCTTTTCACTGTAGCCTCAATGCTCCCAAATATCACTTGCAGATTCCAGAAGAGTGTTAGCAAACAGCTACATGAACAGAAATGTAACTCTGTGAGTTGCATTCACATCACAATGCAGTTTCTCAGAAAGCTTCTTTCAGTTTTATCTGAGGATATTTCCTTTTCACTGTAGCCTCAATGCTCCCAAATATCACTTGCAGATTCCATGAGAAGAGTGTTAGCAACAGCTACATGAACAGAAATGTAACTCTGTGATGAATTCACATCACAAAGTTTCTCAGAAAGCTTCTTTCCAGTTTTATCTGATATTTCCTTTTCACTGTAGCCTCAATGCTCCCAAATATCACTTAGCAGATTCCATGAGAAGAGTGTTAGCAAACTGATCATGAACAGAAAAGTGTAACTCTGTGATGAATTCACATCACAATGCAGTTTCTCAGAATGCTTCTTTCAGTTTTATCTGAGATATTTCCTTTTCACTGTAGCCTCAATGCTCCCAAATATCACTTTGCAGATTCCATGAGAAGAGTGTTAGCAAACTGATCAATGAACAGAAAAGTGTAACTCTGTGAGTTGCATTCACATCACAAAGTTTCTCAGAAATCTTCTTTCAGTTTTATCTGAAGATATTTTTCACTGTAGCCTCAATGCGCTCCCAAATATCACTTGCAGATTCCAGAAGAGTGTTAGCAAACTGATCATGAACAGAAAGTGTAACTCTGAGATGAATTCACATCACAATGCAGTTTCTCAGAAGCTTCTTTCTTTTTATCTGAAGATATTTTTCACTGTAGCCTCAATGCGCTCCCAAATATCACTTGCAGATTCCAGAAGAGTGTTAGCAAACTACATGAACAGAAAGTGGAACTCTGTGATGAATTCACATCACAAAGTTTCTCAGAAGCTTCTTTCTTTTTATCTGAGGATATTTCCTTTTCACTGTAGCCTCAATGCTCCAAATATCACTTTGCAGATTCCACAGAAGAGTGTTAGCAACAGCTACATGAACAGAAAAGTGTAACTCTGTGAGTTGCATTCACATCACAAAGTTTCTCAGAACTTCTTTCAGTTTTATCTGAAGATATTTTTCACTGTAGCCTCAATGCTCCCAAATATCACTTGCAGATTCCATGAGAAGAGTGTTAGCAAACAGCTCATGAACAGAAAGTGGAACTCTGTGAGATGAATTCAGAGATCAGAAAGCAGTTTCTCAGAATGCTTCTTTCAGTTTTATCTGAGATATTTCCTTTTCACTGTAGCCTCAATGCTCCCAAATATCACTTTGCAGATTCCATGAGAAGAGTGTTAGCAAACTGATCAATGAACAGAAAGTGTAACTCTGTGATGAATTCACATCACAAAGTTTCTCAGAAATCTTCTTTCAGTTTTATCTGAAGATATTTTTCACTGTAGCCTCAATGCGCTCCCAAATATCACTTGCAGATTCCAGAAGAGTGTTAGCAAACAGCTCATGAACAGAAAGGTAACTCTGTGAGATGAATTCACATCACAAAGTTTCTCAGAAACTTCTTTCAGTTTTATCTGAGGATATTTCCTTTTCACTGTAGCCTCAATGCTCCCAAATATCACTTGCAGATTCCATGAGAAGAGTGTTAGCAACAGCTACATGAACAGAAAGGTAACTCTGTGAGTTGAATTCACATCACAAAGTTTCTCAGAAAGCTTCTTTCTTTTTATCTGAGGATATTTCCTTTTCACTGTAGCCTCAATGCTCCAAATATCACTTTGCAGATTCCACAGAAGAGTGTTAGCAACAGCTACATGAACAGAAAGTGTAACTCTGAGTTGAATTCACATCACAAAGTTTCTCAGAACTTCTTTCAGTTTTATCTGAAGATATTTTTCACTGTAGCCTCAATGCTCCCAAATATCACTGCAGATTCAAGAAAACTGTGTTAGCAAACAGCTCCATGAAATACAGCTGTAACTCAGTGAGATGAATTCACATCACAATGCAGTTTCTCAGAATGCTTCTTTCAGTTTTATCTGAGGATATTTCCTTTTCACTGTAGCCTCAATGCTCCCAAATATCACTTGCAGATTCCATGAGAAGAGTGTTAGCAAACTGATCATGAACAGAAAGTGTAACTCTGAGTTGAATTCACATCACAAAGTTTCTCAGAATGCTTCTTTCAGTTTTATCTGAAGATATTTTTCACTGTAGCCTCAATGCTCCCAAATATCACTTTGCAGATTCCATGAGAAGAGTGTTAGCAAACTGATCATGAACAGAAAGTAACTCTGTGAGATGAATTCACAGATCACAAGAAGTTTCTCAGAACTTCTTTCAGTTTTATCTGAGGATATTTCCTTTTCACTGTAGCCTCAATGCTCCAAATATCACTTTGCAGATTCCAGAAGAGTGTTAGCAAACTGATCATGAACAGAAAGTAACTCTGTGAGATGAATTCAGAGATCAGAAAGACATTTCTCAGAAATCTTCTTTCAGTTTTATCTGAGGATATTTCCTTTTCACTGTAGCCTCAATGCTCCAAATATCACTTTGCAGATTCCAGAAGAGTGTTAGCAACAGCTACATGAACAGAAAGTGTAACTCTGAGTTGAATTCACATCACAATGCAGTTTCTCAGAAAGCTTCTTTCCAGTTTTATCTGAGGATATTTCCTTTTCACTGTAGCCTCAATGCGCTCCCAAATATCACTGCAGATTCAAGAAAACTGTGTTAGCAAACAGCTCCATGAAATACAGCTGTAACTCAGTGAGATGAATTCAGAGATCAGAAAGCAGTTTCTCAGAACTTCTTTCAGTTTTATCTGAAGATATTTTTCACTGTAGCCTCAATGCTCCCAAATATCACTTGCAGATTCCATGAGAAGAGTGTTAGCAAACAGCTCATGAACAGAAAGGTGGAACTCTGAGATGAATTCACATCACAAAGTTTCTCAGAATGCTTCTTTCAGTTTTATCTGAAGATATTTCCTTTTCACTGTAGCCTCAATGTGCTCCCAAATATCACTGCAGATTCAAGAAAACTGTGTTAGCAAACTGATCATGAACAGAAAGGTGTAACTCTGTGAGTTGAATTCACATCACAAGCAGTTTCTCAGAATGCTTCTTTCAGTTTTATCTGAAGATATTTTTCACTGTAGCCTCAATGCTCCCAAATATCACTTTGCAGATTCCAAGAAGAGTGTTAGCAAACAGCTCATGAACAGAAAGTGTAACTCTGTGAGATGAATTCACATCACAATGCAGTTTCTCAGAAGCTTCTTTCAGTTTTATCTGAAGATATTTCCTTTTCACTGTAGCCTCAATGCTCCAAATATCACTTTGCAGATTCCAGAAGAGTGTTAGCAAACTGATCATGAACAGAAAGGTGGAACTCTGAGATGAATTCACATCACAAGAAGTTTCTCAGAAATCTTCTTTCAGTTTTATCTGAAGATATTTCCTTTTCACTGTAGCCTCAATGCTCCCAAATATCACTGCAGATTTCAAGAAAACTGTGTTAGCAAACAGCTACATGAACAGAAAGTGTAACTCTGAGTTGAATTCACATCACAAAGTTTCTCAGAAGCTTCTTTCAGTTTTATCTGAAGATATTTTTCACTGTAGCCTCAATGCTCCCAAATATCACTTTGCAGATTCCATGAGAAGAGTGTTAGCAAACAGCTCCATGAAATACAGCTGTAACTCAGTGAGTTGAATTCACATCACAATGCAGTTTCTCAGAACTTCTTTCAGTTTTATCTGAGATATTTCCTTTTCACTGTAGCCTCAATGCTCCCAAATATCACTTGCAGATTCCATGAGAAGAGTGTTAGCAAACTGATCATGAACAGAAAGTAACTCTGTGAGTTGCATTCACATCACAAGCAGTTTCTCAGAACGCTTCTTTCAGTTTTATCTGAGATATTTCCTTTTCACTGTAGCCTCAATGCTCCCAAATATCACTTGCAGATTCCAGAAGAGTGTTAGCAAACTGATCATGAACAGAAAGTAACTCTGTGAGATGAATTCACAGATCACAAAGCAGTTTCTCAGAAAGCTTCTTTCTACTTTTTATCTGAAGATATTTCCTTTTCACTGTAGCCTCAATGCTCCCAAATATCACTTGCAGATTCCAAGAAGAGTGTTAGCAAACTGATCAATGAACAGAAAGTAACTCTGTGAGTTGAATTCACATCACAAAGTTTCTCAGAAAGCTTCTTTCTTTTTATCTGAAGATATTTTTCACTGTAGCCTCAATGCTCCCAAATATCACTTGCAGATTCCAAGAAGAGTGTTAGCAAACTGATCATGAACAGAAAGTGTAACTCTGTGAGTGAATTCACATCACAAGAAGTTTCTCAGAAGCTTCTTTCAGTTTTATCTGAAGATATTTTTCACTGTAGCCTCAATGCGCTCCCAAATATCACTGCAGATTTCAAGAAAACTGTGTTAGCAAACAGCTCCATGAAATACAGCTGTAACTCAGTGAGATGAATTCACATCACAAAGTTTCTCAGAAGCTTCTTTCAGTTTTATCTGAGATATTTCCTTTTCACTGTAGCCTCAATGCTCCCAAATATCACTTGCAGATTCCAGAAGAGTGTTAGCAAACAGCTCCATGAAATACAGCTGTAACTCAGTGAGATGAATTCAGAGATCAGAAAGACATTTCTCAGAAATCTTCTTTCAGTTTTATCTGAAGATATTTTTCACTGTAGCCTCAATGCTCCCAAATATCACTTTGCAGATTCCAGAAGAGTGTTAGCAAACTGATCAATGAACAGAAAGTGTAACTCTGAGATGAATTCACATCACAAGCAGTTTCTCAGAAATCTTCTTTCAGTTTTATCTGAGATATTTCCTTTTCACTGTAGCCTCAATGCGCTCCCAAATATCACTTTGCAGATTCCACGAGAAGAGTGTTAGCAAACTGATCATGAACAGAAAGGTAACTCTGTGAGATGAATTCAGAGATCAGAAAGCAGTTTCTCAGAAGCTTCTTTCAGTTTTATCTGAGGATATTTCCTTTTCACTGTAGCCTCAATGCTCCCAAATATCACTGCAGATTTCAAGAAAACTGTGTTAGCAAACTGATCATGAACAGAAAGTGTAACTCTGAGTTGAATTCACATCACAAGAAGTTTCTCAGAAGCTTCTTTCAGTTTTATCTGAGGATATTTCCTTTTCACTGTAGCCTCAATGCTCCCAAATATCACTTTGCAGATTCCACGAGAAGAGTGTTAGCAAACAGCTCCATGAAATACAGCTGTAACTCAGTGAGATGAATTCACATCACAAGCAGTTTCTCAGAAAGCTTCTTTCTTTTTATCTGAAGATATTTTTCACTGTAGCCTCAATGCTCCCAAATATCACTTGCAGATTCCAAGAAGAGTGTTAGCAAACAGCTCATGAACAGAAAGTGTAACTCTGAGTTGAATTCACATCACAAGAAGTTTCTCAGAAAGCTTCTTTCTTTTTATCTGAAGATATTTTTCACTGTAGCCTCAATGCTCCCAAATATCACTGCAGATTTCAAGAAAACTGTGTTAGCAAACAGCTCCATGAAATACAGCTGTAACTCAGTGAGATGAATTCACATCACAATGCAGTTTCTCAGAACTTCTTTCAGTTTTATCTGAAGATATTTTTCACTGTAGCCTCAATGCGCTCCCAAATATCACTTGCAGATTCCAGAAGAGTGTTAGCAAACTGATCATGAACAGAAAGTGTAACTCTGTGAGTGAATTCACATCACAATGCAGTTTCTCAGAAAGCTTCTTTCCAGTTTTATCTGAGATATTTCCTTTTCACTGTAGCCTCAATGCTCCCAAATATCACTTTGCAGATTCCAGAAGAGTGTTAGCAAACAGCTCCATGAAATACAGCTGTAACTCAGTGAGTTGAATTCACATCACAATGCAGTTTCTCAGAATGCTTCTTTCTTTTATCTGAAGATATTTTTCACTGTAGCCTCAATGCTCCCAAATATCACTTGCAGATTCCAAGAAGAGTGTTAGCAAACAGCTCATGAACAGAAAGTGTAACTCTGAGTTGAATTCACATCACAAGCAGTTTCTCAGAAAGCTTCTTTCTTTTATCTGAAGATATTTTTCACTGTAGCCTCAATGCTCCCAAATATCACTGCAGATTTCAAGAAAACTGTGTTAGCAAACAGCTCCATGAAATACAGCTGTAACTCAGTGAGTTGAATTCACATCACAATGCAGTTTCTCAGAACTTCTTTCAGTTTTATCTGAAGATATTTTTCACTGTAGCCTCAATGCTCCAAATATCACTTGCAGATTCCAGAAGAGTGTTAGCAAACAGCTCATGAACAGAAAGTGTAACTCTGTGAGATGAATTCACATCACAATGCAGTTTCTCAGAAAGCTTCTTTCCAGTTTTATCTGAGATATTTCCTTTTCACTGTAGCCTCAATGCTCCCAAATATCACTTGCAGATTCCAGAAGAGTGTTAGCAAACAGCTCATGAACAGAAAGGTGGAACTCTGTGATGAATTCACATCACAAAGTTTCTCAGAAAGCTTCTTTCTTTTATCTGAGGATATTTCCTTTTCACTGTAGCCTCAATGCTCCCAAATATCACTTTGCAGATTCCAGAAGAGTGTTAGCAAACTGATCAATGAACAGAAAGTAACTCTGTGAGATGAATTCACATCACAAAGCAGTTTCTCAGAACTTCTTTCAGTTTTATCTGAGGATATTTCCTTTTCACTGTAGCCTCAATGCTCCCAAATATCACTTGCAGATTCCAGAAGAGTGTTAGCAAACTGATCATGAACAGAAAGTGTAACTCTGTGAGTTGCATTCACATCACAAGCAGTTTCTCAGAATGCTTCTTTCAGTTTTATCTGAGATATTTCCTTTTCACTGTAGCCTCAATGCTCCCAAATATCACTTGCAGATTCCAGAAGAGTGTTAGCAAACTGATCAATGAACAGAAAGTGTAACTCTGTGATGAATTCACATCACAATGCAGTTTCTCAGAAGCTTCTTTCAGTTTTATCTGAAGATATTTTTCACTGTAGCCTCAATGCTCCAAATATCACTTGCAGATTCCACAGAAGAGTGTTAGCAAACTGATCAATGAACAGAAAGTGTAACTCTGAGTTGAATTCACATCACAATGCAGTTTCTCAGAACTTCTTTCAGTTTTATCTGAGATATTTCCTTTTCACTGTAGCCTCAATGCTCCCAAATATCACTGCAGATTTCAAGAAAACTGTGTTAGCAAACAGCTCATGAACAGAAAGGTGTAACTCTGTGAGTTGCATTCACATCACAAGCAGTTTCTCAGAACGCTTCTTTCAGTTTTATCTGAGATATTTCCTTTTCACTGTAGCCTCAATGCTCCAAATATCACTTTGCAGATTCCACAGAAGAGTGTTAGCAAACAGCTCATGAACAGAAAGTGGAACTCTGTGATGAATTCACATCACAATGCAGTTTCTCAGAATGCTTCTTTCAGTTTTATCTGAGGATATTTCCTTTTCACTGTAGCCTCAATGCTCCCAAATATCACTTTGCAGATTCCAGAAGAGTGTTAGCAAACTGATCAATGAACAGAAAGTGTAACTCTGTGAGATGAATTCAGAGATCAGAAAGACATTTCTCAGAAATCTTCTTTCAGTTTTATCTGAGATATTTCCTTTTCACTGTAGCCTCAATGCGCTCCCAAATATCACTGCAGATTTCAAGAAAACTGTGTTAGCAAACTGATCAATGAACAGAAAGTGGAACTCTGTGAGATGAATTCACAGATCACAAAGCAGTTTCTCAGAAAGCTTCTTTCCAGTTTTATCTGAAGATATTTTTCACTGTAGCCTCAATGCTCCCAAATATCACTTTGCAGATTCCAAGAAGAGTGTTAGCAAACAGCTCATGAACAGAAAGTAACTCTGTGAGTTGCATTCACATCACAATGCAGTTTCTCAGAATGCTTCTTTCAGTTTTATCTGAGGATATTTCCTTTTCACTGTAGCCTCAATGCTCCCAAATATCACTTTGCAGATTCCATGAGAAGAGTGTTAGCAAACAGCTCATGAACAGAAAGTGTAACTCTGTGATGAATTCACATCACAATGCAGTTTCTCAGAAAGCTTCTTTCAGTTTTATCTGAGATATTTCCTTTTCACTGTAGCCTCAATGCTCCCAAATATCACTGCAGATTTCAAGAAAACTGTGTTAGCAAACAGCTCCATGAAATACAGCTGTAACTCAGTGAGTGAATTCACATCACAAAGTTTCTCAGAAAGCTTCTTTCCAGTTTTATCTGAAGATATTTTTCACTGTAGCCTCAATGCTCCCAAATATCACTTTGCAGATTCCAGAAGAGTGTTAGCAAACAGCTCCATGAAATACAGCTGTAACTCAGTGAGTGAATTCACATCACAATGCAGTTTCTCAGAATGCTTCTTTCAGTTTTATCTGAAGATATTTCCTTTTCACTGTAGCCTCAATGCTCCCAAATATCACTGCAGATTTCAAGAAAACTGTGTTAGCAAACTGATCATGAACAGAAAGTGTAACTCTGTGATGAATTCACATCACAAGCAGTTTCTCAGAACTTCTTTCAGTTTTATCTGAAGATATTTCCTTTTCACTGTAGCCTCAATGCTCCCAAATATCACTTTGCAGATTCCAGAAGAGTGTTAGCAAACTACATGAACAGAAAGTGTAACTCTGTGAGATGAACTCAGAGATCAGAAAGACATTTCTCAGAAATCTTCTTTCAGTTTTATCTGAAGATATTTTTCACTGTAGCCTCAATGCTCCCAAATATCACTTGCAGATTCCAGAAGAGTGTTAGCAAACTGATCATGAACAGAAAGGTAACTCTGTGAGTGAATTCACATCACAAAGTTTCTCAGAATGCTTCTTTCAGTTTTATCTGATATTTCCTTTTCACTGTAGCCTCAATGCTCCCAAATATCACTTGCAGATTCCAGAAGAGTGTTAGCAAACAGCTCCATGAAATACAGTGTAACTCAGTGAGTGAATTCACATCACAAAGCAGTTTCTCAGAAGCTTCTTTCTTTTATCTGAAGATATTTTTCACTGTAGCCTCAATGCTCCCAAATATCACTTTGCAGATTCAAGAAAACTGTGTTAGCAAACAGCTACATGAACAGAAATGTAACTCTGTGATGAATTCACATCACAAAGTTTCTCAGAAAGCTTCTTTCTTTTATCTGAAGATATTTTTCACTGTAGCCTCAATGCTCCCAAATATCACTTGCAGATTCCAGAAGAGTGTTAGCAAACAGCTCCATGAAATACAGCTGTAACTCAGTGAGTGAATTCACATCACAAGAAGTTTCTCAGAACGCTTCTTTCAGTTTTATCTGAAGATATTTTTCACTGTAGCCTCAATGCGCTCCCAAATATCACTGCAGATTCAAGAAAACTGTGTTAGCAAACAGCTCCATGAAATACAGCTGTAACTCAGTGAGTGAATTCACATCACAAAGTTTCTCAGAAGCTTCTTTCAGTTTTATCTGAGGATATTTCCTTTTCACCATAGCCTCAATGCTCCCAAATATCACTTGCAGATTCCACGAGAAGAGTGTTAGCAAACTGATCATGAACAGAAAGTGGAACTCTGTGAGATGAATTCACACATCACAAGCAGTTTCTCAGAAACTTCTTTCAGTTTTATCTGAGGATATTTCCTTTTCACTGTAGCCTCAATGCTCCCAAATATCACTGCAGATTCAAGAAAACTGTGTTAGCAAACAGCTCCATGAAATACAGTGTAACTCAGTGAGTGAATTCACACATCACAAGCAGTTTCTCAGAACGCTTCTTTCAGTTTTATCTGAGATATTTCCTTTTCACTGTAGCCTCAATGCTCCCAAATATCACTGCAGATTCAAGAAAACTGTGTTAGCAAACAGCTCATGAACAGAAAGGTAACTCTGTGAGATGAATTCACACATCACAAGCAGTTTCTCAGAAGCTTCTTTCTTTTATCTGAAGATATTTTTCACTGTAGCCTCAATGCTCCCAAATATCACTGCAGATTCAAGAAAACTGTGTTAGCAAACAGCTCATGAACAGAAAGGTGGAACTCTGTGAGATGAATTCACATCACAAGAAGTTTCTCAGAAAGCTTCTTTCAGTTTTATCTGATATTTCCTTTTCACTGTAGCCTCAATGCTCCCAAATATCACTGCAGATTCAAGAAAACTGTGTTAGCAAACAGCTCATGAACAGAAAGTGTAACTCTGAGTTGAATTCACATCACAATGCAGTTTCTCAGAAATCTTCTTTCAGTTTTATCTGAAGATATTTTTCACTGTAGCCTCAATGCTCCCAAATATCACTGCAGATTCAAGAAAACTGTGTTAGCAAACTGATCAATGAAATACAGTGTAACTCAGTGAGTGAATTCACACATCACAAGCAGTTTCTCAGAACGCTTCTTTCAGTTTTATCTGAGATATTTCCTTTTCACTGTAGCCTCAATGCTCCCAAATATCACTGCAGATTCCAGAAGAGTGTTAGCAAACAGCTCCATGAAATACAGTGTAACTCAGTGAGATGAATTCAGAGATCAGAAAGCAGTTTCTCAGAAAGCTTCTTTCATTTTTATCTGAGGATATTTCCTTTTCACTGTAGCCTCAATGCTCCCAAATATCACTGCAGATTCAAGAAAACTGTGTTAGCAAACAGCTCATGAACAGAAAGGTGGAACTCTGTGAGATGAACTCAGAGATCAGAAAGCAGTTTCTCAGAATGCTTCTTTCAGTTTTATCTGATATTTCCTTTTCACTGTAGCCTCAATGCTCCCAAATATCACTGCAGATTCAAGAAAACTGTGTTAGCAAACAGCTCATGAACAGAAAGTGTAACTCAGTGAGATGAATTCACATCACAATGCAGTTTCTCAGAAATCTTCTTTCAGTTTTATCTGAAGATATTTTTCACTGTAGCCTCAATGCTCCCAAATATCACTGCAGATTCAAGAAAACTGTGTTAGCAAACTGATCAATGAACAGAAAGTGTAACTCTGTGAGATGAATTCACATCACAAGCAGTTTCTCAGAAGCTTCTTTCAGTTTTATCTGAAGATATTTTTCACTGTAGCCTCAATGCTCCCAAATATCACTTGCAGATTCCACAGAAGAGTGTTAGCAAACAGCTCATGAACAGAAAGTGTAACTCTGAGATGAATTCACATCACAAAGCAGTTTCTCAGAAAGCTTCTTTCTAGTTTTATCTGAGATATTTCCTTTTCACTGTAGCCTCAATGCTCCCAAATATCACTGCAGATTCCAGAAGAGTGTTAGCAAACAGCTCATGAACAGAAAGGTAACTCTGTGAGATGAACTCAGAGATCAGAAAGCAGTTTCTCAGAACTTCTTTCAGTTTTATCTGAGGATATTTCCTTTTCACTGTAGCCTCAATGCTCCCAAATATCACTGCAGATTCAAGAAAACTGTGTTAGCAAACTGATCATGAACAGAAAGGTAACTCTGTGAGTGAATTCACACATCACAAAGCAGTTTCTCAGAACTTCTTTCAGTTTTATCTGATATTTCCTTTTCACCATAGCCTCAATGCTCCCAAATATCACTGCAGATTCAAGAAAACTGTGTTAGCAAACTGATCATGAACAGAAAGTGTAACTCAGTGAGATGAATTCACAGATCACAAAGCAGTTTCTCAGAAACTTCTTTCAGTTTTATCTGAAGATATTTCCTTTTCACTGTAGCCTCAATGCTCCAAATATCACTTGCAGATTCCACGAGAAGAGTGTTAGCAAACAGCTCATGAACAGAAAGTGTAACTCTGAGATGAATTCAGAGATCAGAAAGCAGTTTCTCAGAAAGCTTCTTTCCAGTTTTATCTGAAGATATTTCCTTTTCACTGTAGCCTCAATGCGCTCCCAAATATCACTGCAGATTCAAGAAAACTGTGTTAGCAAACTGATCATGAACAGAAAGTGGAACTCTGTGAGATGAATTCAGAGATCAGAAAGCAGTTTCTCAGAATGCTTCTTTCAGTTTTATCTGAAGATATTTTTCACTGTAGCCTCAATGCTCCCAAATATCACTGCAGATTCAAGAAAACTGTGTTAGCAAACTGATCATGAACAGAAAGTGTAACTCAGTGAGATGAATTCACATCACAATGCAGTTTCTCAGAAAGCTTCTTTCAGTTTTATCTGAGGATATTTCCTTTTCACCATAGCCTCAATGCTCCAAATATCACTTGCAGATTCCAGAGAAGAGTGTTAGCAAACTGATCAATGAACAGAAAGTGTAACTCTGAGATGAATTCACAGATCACAAAGCAGTTTCTCAGAAAGCTTCTTTCAGTTTTATCTGAGGATATTTCCTTTTCACTGTAGCCTCAATGCTCCAAATATCACTTGCAGATTCCAGAAGAGTGTTAGCAAACTGATCAATGAACAGAAAGTGTAACTCAGTGAGTTGAATTCACATCACAAAGCAGTTTCTCAGAATGCTTCTTTCAGTTTTATCTGAGATATTTCCTTTTCACCATAGCCTCAATGCTCCAAATATCACTTGCAGATTCCAAGAAGAGTGTTAGCAAACAGCTCCATGAAATACAGTGTAACTCAGTGAGATGAATTCACACATCACAAAGTTTCTCAGAACTTCTTTCAGTTTTATCTGAAGATATTTTTCACTGTAGCCTCAATGCTCCAAATATCACTTTGCAGATTCAAGAAAACTGTGTTAGCAAACTGATCAATGAACAGAAAGTGTAACTCTGTGAGATGAACTCAGAGATCAGAAAGCAGTTTCTCAGAAAGCTTCTTTCAGTTTTATCTGAAGATATTTCCTTTTCACCATAGCCTCAATGCTCCAAATATCACTTTGCAGATTCAAGAAAACTGTGTTAGCAAACAGCTCATGAACAGAAAGTGGAACTCTGTGAGATGAATTCACATCACAAAGTTTCTCAGAAGCTTCTTTCAGTTTTATCTGAAGATATTTTTCACTGTAGCCTCAATGCTCCCAAATATCACTTTGCAGATTCAAGAAAACTGTGTTAGCAAACTGATCAATGAACAGAAAGTGGAACTCTGTGAGATGAATTCAGAGATCAGAAAGCAGTTTCTCAGAAAGCTTCTTTCAGTTTTATCTGAAGATATTTCCTTTTCACTGTAGCCTCAATGCTCCCAAATATCACTTTGCAGATTCAAGAAAACTGTGTTAGCAAACAGCTCATGAACAGAAAGGTGGAACTCTGAGATGAATTCACATCACAAAGTTTCTCAGAAGCTTCTTTCAGTTTTATCTGAAGATATTTTTCACTGTAGCCTCAATGCTCCCAAATATCACTGCAGATTCAAGAAAACTGTGTTAGCAAACTGATCATGAACAGAAAGGTGGAACTCTGAGATGAATTCACAGATCACAAAGCAGTTTCTCAGAATGCTTCTTTCAGTTTTATCTGAGATATTTCCTTTTCACCATAGCCTCAATGCGCTCCCAAATATCACTTGCAGATTCCACAGAAGAGTGTTAGCAAACAGCTATGAACAGAAAGGTGGAACTCTGAGATGAATTCACATCACAAGCAGTTTCTCAGAAGCTTCTTTCAGTTTTATCTGAAGATATTTTTCACTGTAGCCTCAATGCTCCCAAATATCACTTGCAGATTCCAAGAAGAGTGTTAGCAAACAGCTACATGAACAGAAAGTGTAACTCTGAGTTGAATTCACATCACAATGCAGTTTCTCAGAAGCTTCTTTCAGTTTTATCTGAGATATTTCCTTTTCACTGTAGCCTCAATGCGCTCCCAAATATCACTTGCAGATTCCAAGAAGAGTGTTAGCAAACTGATCATGAACAGAAAGTGGAACTCTGTGAGATGAACTCAGAGATCAGAAAGCAGTTTCTCAGAACTTCTTTCAGTTTTATCTGAAGATATTTTTCACTGTAGCCTCAATGCTCCCAAATATCACTTGCAGATTCCACAGAACAGTGTTAGCAAACAGCTCATGAACAGAAAGTGGAACTCTGTGAGATGAATTCACATCACAAGCAGTTTCTCAGAAACTTCTTTCAGTTTTATCTGAGGATATTTCCTTTTCACTGTAGCCTCAATGCTCCCAAATATCACTGCAGATTCAAGAAAACTGTGTTAGCAAACTGATCAATGAACAGAAAGTGTAACTCTGTGAGTTGCATTCACATCACAATGCAGTTTCTCAGAAAGCTTCTTTCAGTTTTATCTGAAGATATTTTTCACTGTAGCCTCAATGCTCCCAAATATCACTTGCAGATTCCACAGAACAGTGTTAGCAAACAGCTACATGAACAGAAAGTGTAACTCTGAGATGAATTCACATCACAAAGTTTCTCAGAACTTCTTTCAGTTTTATCTGAGATATTTCCTTTTCACCATAGCCTCAATGCTCCCAAATATCACTGCAGATTCAAGAAAACTGTGTTAGCAAACTGATCATGAACAGAAAGTAACTCTGTGAGATGAACTCAGAGATCAGAAAGCAGTTTCTCAGAACTTCTTTCAGTTTTATCTGAGGATATTTCCTTTTCACTGTAGCCTCAATGCTCCCAAATATCACTGCAGATTCAAGAAAACTGTGTTAGCAAACAGCTATGAACAGAAAGGTAACTCTGTGAGTTGCATTCACATCACAAAGCAGTTTCTCAGAACTTCTTTCAGTTTTATCTGAGATATTTCCTTTTCACTGTAGCCTCAATGCTCCAAATATCACTTGCAGATTCCAGAAGAGTGTTAGCAAACAGCTCCATGAAATACAGCTGTAACTCAGTGAGATGAATTCACATCACAAGAAGTTTCTCAGAAAGCTTCTTTCTACTTTTTATCTGAAGATATTTTTCACTGTAGCTCAATGCTCCCAAATATCACTTGCAGATTCCAGAAGAGTGTTAGCAAACAGCTACATGAACAGAAAGTGTAACTCTGAGATGAATTCACATCACAAAGTTTCTCAGAACTTCTTTCAGTTTTATCTGAGATATTTCCTTTTCACCATAGCCTCAATGCTCCCAAATATCACTGCAGATTTCAAGAAAACTGTGTTAGCAAACTGATCAATGAACAGAAAGTAACTCTGTGAGATGAACTCAGAGATCAGAAAGACATTTCTCAGAAATCTTCTTTCAGTTTTATCTGAGGATATTTCCTTTTCACTGTAGCTCAATGCTCCCAAATATCACTGCAGATTCCACAGAAGAGTGTTAGCAAACAGCTACATGAACAGAAAGTAACTCTGTGAGATGAATTCACACATCACAAAGCAGTTTCTCAGAACTTCTTTCAGTTTTATCTGAAGATATTTTTCACTGTAGCTCAATGCTCCCAAATATCACTTGCAGATTCCAGAAGAGTGTTAGCAAACAGCTCCATGAAATACAGCTGTAACTCAGTGAGATGAATTCACATCACAAGAAGTTTCTCAGAAAGCTTCTTTCTTTTTATCTGAAGATATTTTTCACTGTAGCTCAATGCTCCCAAATATCACTGCAGATTCCACAGAAGAGTGTTAGCAAACAGCTATGAACAGAAAGGTGGAACTCTGAGATGAATTCACATCACAAAGCAGTTTCTCAGAACTTCTTTCAGTTTTATCTGAAGATATTTTTCACTGTAGCCTCAATGCTCCCAAATATCACTGCAGATTCCACAGAAGAGTGTTAGCAAACAGCTACATGAACAGAAAGGTGAACTCTGTGAGATGAATTCACAGATCACAAAGAAGTTTCTCAGAACTTCTTTCAGTTTTATCTGAAGATATTTCCTTTTCACCATAGCCTCAATGCTCCCAAATATCACTGCAGATTTCAAGAAAACTGTGTTAGCAAACTGATCAATGAACAGAAAGTGTAACTCTGAGATGAATTCACACATCACAAAGCAGTTTCTCAGAAAGCTTCTTTCTTTTTATCTGAAGATATTTTTCACTGTAGCCTCAATGCTCCCAAATATCACTTAGCAGATTCCACGAGAAGAGTGTTAGCAAACAGCTATGAACAGAAAGGTGAACTCTGTGAGATGAACTCAGAGATCAGAAAGACATTTCTCAGAAATCTTCTTTCAGTTTTATCTGAAGATATTTTTCACTGTAGCCTCAATGCGCTCCCAAATATCACTTGCAGATTCCACGAGAAGAGTGTTAGCAAACTGATCAATGAACAGAAAGTGTAACTCTGAGATGAATTCACATCACAAGAAGTTTCTCAGAAAGCTTCTTTCAGTTTTATCTGAAGATATTTTTCACTGTAGCTCAATGCTCCCAAATATCACTTGCAGATTCCAGAAGAGTGTTAGCAAACTGATCAATGAACAGAAAGTGGAACTCTGTGAGATGAATTCACAGATCACAAAGAAGTTTCTCAGAACTTCTTTCAGTTTTATCTGAGGATATTTCCTTTTCACTGTAGCCTCAATGCTCCCAAATATCACTGCAGATTTCAAGAAAACTGTGTTAGCAAACTGATCAATGAACAGAAAGTGTAACTCTGTGAGTTGAATTCACACATCACAAGCAGTTTCTCAGAACTTCTTTCAGTTTTATCTGAAGATATTTTTCACTGTAGCCCTCAATGCTCCCAAATATCACTTGCAGATTCCAAGAAGAGTGTTAGCAAACAGCTCCATGAAATACAGCTGTAACTCAGTGAGTTGAATTCACACATCACAAAGTTTCTCAGAACTTCTTTCAGTTTTATCTGAGGATATTTCCTTTTCACTGTAGCTCAATGCTCCCAAATATCACTTGCAGATTCCAAGAAGAGTGTTAGCAAACAGCTCATGAACAGAAAGGTAACTCTGTGAGATGAATTCACATCACAAAGTTTCTCAGAAAGCTTCTTTCCAGTTTTATCTGAAGATATTTTTCACTGTAGCTCAATGCTCCCAAATATCACTTTGCAGATTCCATGAGAAGAGTGTTAGCAAACAGCTACATGAACAGAAAGTAACTCTGTGAGATGAATTCACATCACAAAGTTTCTCAGAACTTCTTTCAGTTTTATCTGAGGATATTTCCTTTTCACTGTAGCCTCAATGCTCCCAAAGGTACAAGGAGGAGCTGGTACCATTCCTTCTGAAACTATTCCAATCAGAAAAAGAGGGAATCCTCCTAACTCATTTTATGAGGCCAACATCATCCTGATACCAAAGCCTGGCAGAGACACAACAAAAAAGAAATATCCTCAGATAAAAACTGAAAGAAGCTTTCTGAGAAACTGCTTTGTGATCTGTGAATTCATCTCACAGAGTTACAGCTTTCCTCAAGAAGCCTTTCGCTAAGACTGTTCTTGTGGAATTTGCAAAGTGATATTTGGAAGCCCATGAGGCTATGGTGAAAAGGAAATATCCTCAGATAAAAACTGAAAGAAGCTTTCTGAGAAACTGCTTTGTGATCTGTGAATTCATCTCACAGAGTTCCACCTTTCTGTTCATGTAGCTGTTTGCTAAGACTGTTCTTGTGGAATTTGCAAAGTGATATTTGGAAGCCCATGAGGCTATGGTGAAAAGGAAATATCTTCAGATAAAAACTGGAAAGAAGCTTTCTGAGAAACTGCTTTGTGTTCTGTTAATTCATCTCACAGAGTTCCACCTTTCTGTTCATGTAGCTGTTTGCTAAGACTGTTCTTGTGGAATTTGCAAAGTGATATTTGGAAGCCCATAGAGGGCTATGGTGAAAAGGAAATATCCTCAGATAAAAACTGAAAGAAGCTTTCTGAGAAACTGCTTTGTGTTCTGTTAATTCATCTCACAGAGTTACAGCTTTCCTCAAGAAGCCTTTCGCTAAGACTGTTCTTGTGGAATTTGCAAAGTGATATTTGGAAGCCCATGAGGCTATGGTGAAAAGGAAATATCCTCAGATAAAAACTGAAAGAAGCTTTCTGAGAAACTGCTTTGTGTTCTGTTAATTCATCTCACAGAGTTCCACCTTTCTGTTCATGTAGCTGTTTGCTAAGACTGTTCTTGTGGAATTTGCAAAGTGATATTTGGAAGCCCATAGAGGGCTATGGTGAAAAGGAAATATCCTCAGATAAAAACTGAAAGAAGCTTTCTGAGAAACTGCTTTGTGATCTGTGAATTCATCTCACAGAGTTCCACCTTTCTGTTCATGTAGCTGTTTGCTAACACTCTTCTGTGGAATCTGCAAAGTGATATTTGGAAGCCCATAGAGGGCTATGGTGAAAAGGAAATATCTTCAGATAAAAACTGGAAAGAAGCTTTCTGAGAAACTGCTTTGTGATGTGAATTCATCTCACAGAGTTCCACCTTTCTGTTCATGTAGCTGTTTGCTAACACTCTTCTGTGGAATCTGCAAAGTGATATTTGGAAGCCCATGAGGCTATGGTGAAAAGGAAATATCTTCAGATAAAAACTGAAAGAAGCTTTCTGAGAAACTGCTTTGTGATCTGTGAATTCATCTCACAGAGTTCCACCTTTCTGTTCATGTAGCTGTTTGCTAAGACTGTTCTTGTGGAATTTGCAAAGTGATATTTGGAAGCCCATGAGGCTATGGTGAAAAGGAAATATCCTCAGATAAAAACTGAAAGAAGCTTTCTGAGAAACTGCTTTGTGATCTGTGAATTCATCTCACAGAGTTACAGCTTTCCTCAAGAAGCCTTTCGCTAAGACTGTTCTTGTGGAATTTGCAAAGTGATATTTGGAAGCCCATGAGGCTATGGTGAAAAGGAAATATCCTCAGATAAAACTGAAAGAAGCTTTCTGAGAAACTGCTTTGTGTTCTGTGAATTCACATCACAAGCAGTTTCTCAGAACTTCTTTCAGTTTTATCTGAGATATTTCCTTTTCACTGTAGCCTCAATGCTCCCAAATATCACTTGCAGATTCCACAAAACAGTGTTAGCAAACTGATCAATGAACAGAAAGTGTAACTCTGAGATGAATTCACACATCACAAAGCAGTTTCTCAGAAAGCTTCTTTCAGTTTTATCTGAGGATATTTCCTTTTCACTGTAGCCTCAATGCTCCAAATATCACTTGCAGATTCCAGAAGAGTGTTAGCAAACAGCTACATGAACAGAAAGTGTAACTCTGTGAGATGAACTCAGAGATCAGAAAGACATTTCTCAGAAATCTTCTTTCAGTTTTATCTGAAGATATTTCCTTTTCACTGTAGCCTCAATGTGCTCCCAAATATCACTTAGCAGATTCCATGAGAAGAGTGTTAGCAAACAGCTCCATGAAATACAGCTGTAACTCAGTGAGTTGAATTCACATCACAAAGTTTCTCAGAAAGCTTCTTTCCAGTTTTATCTGAGGATATTTCCTTTTCACCATAGCCCTCAATGCTCCCAAATATCACTTGCAGATTCCAAGAAGAGTGTTAGCAAACAGCTCATGAACAGAAAGGTAACTCTGTGAGTGAATTCACATCACAAGCAGTTTCTCAGAAAGCTTCTTTCTAGTTTTATCTGAGGATATTTCCTTTTCACTGTAGCCTCAATGCTCCCAAATATCACTGCAGATTCCACAAAACAGTGTTAGCAAACTGATCAATGAACAGAAAGTGTAACTCTGAGATGAATTCACATCACAAGCAGTTTCTCAGAAAGCTTCTTTCAGTTTTATCTGATATTTCCTTTTCACTGTAGCCTCAATGCGCTCCCAAATATCACTTGCAGATTCCAAGAAGAGTGTTAGCAAACTGATCAATGAACAGAAAGTGGAACTCTGTGAGATGAATTCACACATCACAAAGTTTCTCAGAAAGCTTCTTTCAGTTTTATCTGAGATATTTCCTTTTCACTGTAGCCTCAATGTGCTCCCAAATATCACTTGCAGATTCCAAGAAGAGTGTTAGCAAACAGCTACATGAACAGAAATGTAACTCTGTGAGTTGAATTCACACATCACAAAGTTTCTCAGAAAGCTTCTTTCTAGTTTTATCTGAGGATATTTCTTTTCACCATAGCCTCCATGGGCTTCCAAATATCACTTGCAGATTCCACAAAACAGTGTTAGCAAACTGATCAATGAACAGAAAGTGTAACTCTGAGATGAATTCACATCACAATGCAGTTTCTCAGAACTTCTTTCAGTTTTATCTGAAGATATTTTTCACTGTAGCCTCAATGCTCCCAAATATCACTTGCAGATTCCAGAAGAGTGTTAGCAAACTGATCAATGAACAGAAAGTGGAACTCTGTGAGATGAATTCACATCACAAAGTTTCTCAGAAAGCTTCTTTCTACTTTTTATCTGAAGATATTTTTCACTGTAGCCTCAATGCGCTCCCAAATATCACTGCAGATTCCACAAAACAGTGTTAGCAAACAGCTACATGAACAGAAAGTGTAACTCTGAGATGAATTCACACATCACAAAGTTTCTCAGAAGCTTCTTTCAGTTTTATCTGAAGATATTTTTCACTGTAGCCTCAATGCTCCCAAATATCACTGCAGATTCCACAAAACAGTGTTAGCAAACAGCTACATGAACAGAAAGTGTAACTCTGAGATGAATTCACATCACAATGCAGTTTCTCAGAACTTCTTTCAGTTTTATCTGAAGATATTTTTCACTGTAGCCTCAATGCGCTCCCAAATATCACTTAGCAGATTCCATGAGAAGAGTGTTAGCAAACTGATCAATGAACAGAAAGTGTAACTCTGAGATGAATTCACATCACAAGCAGTTTCTCAGAAAGCTTCTTTCAGTTTTATCTGAAGATATTTCCTTTTCACTGTAGCCTCAATGTGCTCCCAAATATCACTGCAGATTCAAGAAAACTGTGTTAGCAAACTGATCAATGAACAGAAAGTGTAACTCTGTGAGTGAATTCACATCACAAGCAGTTTCTCAGAACTTCTTTCAGTTTTATCTGAGATATTTCCTTTTCACTGTAGCCTCAATGCTCCCAAATATCACTTTGCAGATTCCACAGAAGAGTGTTAGCAAACAGCTCCATGAAATACAGCTGTAACTCAGTGAGTTGAATTCACACATCACAAAGTTTCTCAGAATGCTTCTTTCAGTTTTATCTGAAGATATTTCCTTTTCACCATAGCCCTCAATGCTCCCAAATATCACTTGCAGATTCCACAAAACAGTGTTAGCAAACTGATCAATGAACAGAAAGTGTAACTCTGTGAGTTGAATTCACATCACAAAGTTTCTCAGAACTTCTTTCAGTTTTATCTGAGGATATTTCTTTTCACCATAGCCCTCAATGCTCCCAAATATCACTTTGCAGATTCCACAAAACAGTGTTAGCAAACAGCTACATGAACAGAAAGTGTAACTCTGTGAGTGAATTCACATCACAATGCAGTTTCTCAGAACTTCTTTCAGTTTTATCTGAAGATATTTTTCACTGTAGCCTCAATGCTCCCAAATATCACTGCAGATTCCACAGAAGAGTGTTAGCAAACAGCTCCATGAAATACAGCTGTAACTCAGTGAGTTGAATTCACATCACAATGCAGTTTCTCAGAACTTCTTTCAGTTTTATCTGAGGATATTTCCTTTTCACTGTAGCCTCAATGCGCTCCCAAATATCACTGCAGATTCCACAGAAGAGTGTTAGCAAACTGATCATGAACAGAAAGGTGGAACTCTGTGAGATGAATTCACATCACAAGCAGTTTCTCAGAAGCTTCTTTCAGTTTTATCTGAAGATATTTTTCACTGTAGCCTCAATGCTCCCAAATATCACTTGCAGATTCCATGAGAAGAGTGTTAGCAAACAGCTACATGAACAGAAAGGTGGAACTCTGTGAGATGAATTCACATCACAAGCAGTTTCTCAGAACTTCTTTCAGTTTTATCTGAAGATATTTTTCACTGTAGCCTCAATGTGCTCCCAAATATCACTGCAGATTCAAGAAAACTGTGTTAGCAAACTGATCAATGAACAGAAAGGTAACTCTGTGAGTTGAATTCACACATCACAAAGTTTCTCAGAACTTCTTTCAGTTTTATCTGAAGATATTTTTCACTGTAGCCTCAATGTGCTCCCAAATATCACTGCAGATTCAAGAAAACTGTGTTAGCAAACTGATCAATGAACAGAAAGGTAACTCTGTGAGTTGAATTCACATCACAAGCAGTTTCTCAGAAAGCTTCTTTCCAGTTTTATCTGAGATATTTCCTTTTCACTGTAGCCTCAATGCTCCCAAATATCACTTTGCAGATTCCAAGAAGAGTGTTAGCAAACTGATCAATGAACAGAAAGTGTAACTCTGTGAGTTGAATTCACATCACAAGCAGTTTCTCAGAATGCTTCTTTCAGTTTTATCTGAAGATATTTTTCACTGTAGCCTCAATGCTCCCAAATATCACTGCAGATTCAAGAAAACTGTGTTAGCAAACTGATCAATGAACAGAAAGTGTAACTCTGAGATGAATTCACATCACAAGCAGTTTCTCAGAAAGCTTCTTTCCAGTTTTATCTGATATTTCCTTTTCACTGTAGCCTCAATGCTCCCAAATATCACTTAGCAGATTCCATGAGAAGAGTGTTAGCAAACAGCTACATGAACAGAAAGGTAACTCTGTGAGATGAACTCAGAGATCAGAAAGACATTTCTCAGAAATCTTCTTTCTCGTTTTATCTGAGGATATTTCCTTTTCACTGTAGCCTCAATGCTCCCAAATATCACTTTGCAGATTCCACAAAACAGTGTTAGCAAACAGCTCCATGAAATACAGCTGTAACTCAGTGAGTTGAATTCACATCACAATGCAGTTTCTCAGAAAGCTTCTTTCAGTTTTATCTGAGATATTTCCTTTTCACTGTAGCCTCAATGCTCCCAAATATCACTGCAGATTCAAGAAAACTGTGTTAGCAAACTGATCAATGAACAGAAAGTGTAACTCTGTGAGTTGAATTCACATCACAAGCAGTTTCTCAGAAGCTTCTTTCAGTTTTATCTGAGGATATTTCCTTTTCACTGTAGCCTCAATGTGCTCCCAAATATCACTTTGCAGATTCCACAGAAGAGTGTTAGCAAACAGCTCCATGAACAGAAAGTGTAACTCTGAGATGAATTCACATCACAATGCAGTTTCTCAGAAGCTTCTTTCAGTTTTATCTGAGATATTTCCTTTTCACTGTAGCCTCAATGTGCTCCCAAATATCACTGCAGATTTCAAGAAAACTGTGTTAGCAAACTGATCAATGAACAGAAAGTAACTCTGTGAGTTGCATTCACATCACAAGAAGTTTCTCAGAAGCTTCTTTCAGTTTTATCTGAGGATATTTCCTTTTCACTGTAGCCTCAATGTGCTCCCAAATATCACTTTGCAGATTCCACAGAAGAGTGTTAGCAAACAGCTCCATGAAATACAGCTGTAACTCAGTGAGTTGAATTCACATCACAATGCAGTTTCTCAGAATGCTTCTTTCAGTTTTATCTGAGATATTTCCTTTTCACTGTAGCCTCAATGTGCTCCCAAATATCACTGCAGATTTCAAGAAAACTGTGTTAGCAAACTGATCAATGAACAGAAAGTGTAACTCTGAGTTGAATTCACATCACAATGCAGTTTCTCAGAAAGCTTCTTTCCAGTTTTATCTGAGGATATTTCCTTTTCACTGTAGCCTCAATGCTCCCAAATATCACTTGCAGATTCCATGAGAAGAGTGTTAGCAAACTGATCAATGAACAGAAAGTGTAACTCTGTGAGATGAATTCACATCACAAGCAGTTTCTCAGAAGCTTCTTTCAGTTTTATCTGAAGATATTTTTCACTGTAGCCTCAATGCTCCCAAATATCACTGCAGATTCAAGAAAACTGTGTTAGCAAACAGCTACATGAACAGAAAGTGTAACTCTGTGAGTTGAATTCACATCACAAGAAGTTTCTCAGAATGCTTCTTTCAGTTTTATCTGAGGATATTTCCTTTTCACTGTAGCCTCAATGTGCTCCCAAATATCACTTAGCAGATTCCACGAGAAGAGTGTTAGCAAACTGATCAATGAACAGAAAGTAACTCTGTGAGTTGAATTCACATCACAATGCAGTTTCTCAGAATGCTTCTTTCAGTTTTATCTGAAGATATTTCCTTTTCACTGTAGCCTCAATGTGCTCCCAAATATCACTTGCAGATTCCACAGAAGAGTGTTAGCAAACAGCTACATGAACAGAAAGGTGAACTCTGTGAGATGAATTCACATCACAAGCAGTTTCTCAGAACTTCTTTCAGTTTTATCTGAAGATATTTTTCACTGTAGCCTCAATGCTCCCAAATATCACTTGCAGATTCCACGAGAAGAGTGTTAGCAAACAGCTCCATGAAATACAGCTGTAACTCTGAGATGAATTCACATCACAAGAAGTTTCTCAGAAACTTCTTTCAGTTTTATCTGAAGATATTTTTCACTGTAGCCTCAATGTGCTCCCAAATATCACTTGCAGATTCCACAAGAAGAGTGTTAGCAAACAGCTACATGAACAGAAAGTGTAACTCAGTGAGTTGAATTCACACATCACAAAGTTTCTCAGAATGCTTCTTTCAGTTTTATCTGAAGATATTTCCTTTTCACTGTAGCCTCAATGTGCTCCCAAATATCACTTGCAGATTCCACAGAAGAGTGTTAGCAAACAGCTCCATGAAATACAGCTGTAACTCAGTGAGATGAATTCAGAGATCAGAAAGCAGTTTCTCAGAAAGCTTCTTTCAGTTTTATCTGAAGATATTTTTCACTGTAGCCTCAATGTGCTCCAAATATCACTTGCAGATTCCATGAGAAGAGTGTTAGCAAACTGATCAATGAACAGAAAAGTGTAACTCTGTGATGAATTCACATCACAAGCAGTTTCTCAGAAACTTCTTTCAGTTTTATCTGAAGATATTTTTCACTGTAGCCTCAATGTGCTCCAAATATCACTTTGCAGATTCCATGAGAAGAGTGTTAGCAAACTGATCAATGAACAGAAAAGTGTAACTCTGTGATGAATTCACATCACAAAGTTTCTCAGAAAGCTTCTTTCTCATTTTTATATGCGGATTTTCCTTTGGCTGTATACTTCTCCAAGTGATCCGAAATATCGGTTCTCAGAGTCAACACAAACTGGACTAGCAAACAGCTCCATGAAATACAGCTGTAACTCAGTGAGTTGAATTCACACATCACAAAGCAGTTTCTCAGAAAGCTTCTTTCTACTTTTTATCTGAAGATATTTCCTTTGTCACCATAAGCTTCATTGGGCAAAGAAATATCCCACTGCAGATTCAAGAAAACTGTGTTAGCAAACTGATCAATGAACAGAAAAGTGTAACTCTGTGAGTTGCATTCACATGTCACAATGCAGTTTCTCAGAACGCTTCTTTCAGTTTTATCTGAAGATATTTCCTTTTCACTGTAGCCTCAATGTGCTCCCAAATATCACTTAGCAGATTCCACGAGAAGAGTGTTAGCAAACAGCTACATGAACAGAAAGGTGGAACTCTGTGAGATGAATTCACAGATCACAATGCAGTTTCTCAGAATGCTTCTTTTCAGTTTTTATCTGAAGATATTTCCTTTTTCACTGTATCCCTCAATGCGCTCCCAAATATCACTTTGCAGATTCCACAAGAAGAGTGTTAGCAAACAGCTACATGAACAGAAAGTGGAACTCTGTGAGATGAATTCACACATCACAAGCAGTTTCTCAGAACGCTTCTTTCAGTTTTATCTGAAGATATTTCCTTTTCACTGTAGCCTCAATGTGCTCCCAAATATCACTTTGCAGATTCCATGAGAAGAGTGTTAGCAAACAGCTATGAACAGAAAGGTGGAACTCTGTGAGATGAATTCACATCACAATGCAGTTTCTCAGAAATCTTCTTTCTCGTTTTATCTGAGGATATTTCCTTTGGCTGTATACTCCTCAATGATCCAAATATCAGTTCTCAGATTCAACAAAACTGGACTAGCAAACAGCTCCATGAAATACAGCTGTAACTCAGTGAGTTGAATTCACATCACAAAGCAGTTTCTCAGAAGCTTCTTTCTACTTTTTATCTGAAGATATTTCCTTTTCACTGTAGCCTCAATGTGCTCCCAAATATCACTTGCAGATTCCACAGAAGAGTGTTAGCAAACAGCTCCATGAAATACAGCTGTAACTCAGTGAGTTGAATTCACATCACAAGTTTCTCAGAACTTCTTTCAGTTTTATCTGAGGATATTTCCTTTTCACTGTAGCCTCAATGTGCTCCAAATATCACTTAGCAGATTCCACGAGAAGAGTGTTAGCAAACAGCTCCATGAAATACAGCTGTAACTCAGTGAGTTGAATTCACATCACAAGCAGTTTCTCAGAATGCTTCTTTCAGTTTTTATCTGAGGATATTTCTTTTCACCATAGCCTCATGGGCTTCCAAATATCACTTTGCAGATTCCACGAGAAGAGTGTTAGCAAACAGCTCCATGAAATACAGCTGTAACTCAGTGAGTTGAATTCACATCACAAGCAGTTTCTCAGAAAGCTTCTTTCCAGTTTTATCTGAAGATATTTTTCACTGTAGCCTCAATGCTCCCAAATATCACTTTGCAGATTCCAGAAGAGTGTTAGCAAACAGCTCCATGAAATACAGCTGTAACTCAGTGAGTTGAATTCACATCACAAGCAGTTTCTCAGAATGCTTCTTTCAGTTTTTATCTGAGGATATTTCTTTTCACCATAGCCTCATGGGCTTCCAAATATCACTTTGCAGATTCCATGAGAAGAGTGTTAGCAAACAGCTCCATGAAATACAGCTGTAACTCAGTGAGTTGAATTCACATCACAAGCAGTTTCTCAGAAAGCTTCTTTCCAGTTTTATCTGAAGATATTTTTCACTGTAGCCTCAATGCTCCAAATATCACTTTGCAGATTCCATGAGAAGAGTGTTAGCAAACAGCTCCATGAAATACAGCTGTAACTCAGTGAGTTGAATTCACATCACAATGCAGTTTCTCAGAAAGCTTCTTTCTACTTTTATCTGAAGATATTTCCTTTTCACCATAGCCTCCATGGGCTTCCAAATATCACTTAGCAGATTCCACGAGAAGAGTGTTAGCAAACTGATCAATGAACAGAAAAGTGTAACTCTGTGAGATGAACTCAGAGATCAGAAAGCAGTTTCTCAGAATGCTTCTTTCAGTTTTTATCTGAAGATATTTCCTTTTCACCATAGCCTCCATGGGCTTCCAAATATCACTTTGCAGATTCCATGAGAAGAGTGTTAGCAAACAGCTCATGAACAGAAAGGTAACTCTGTGAGTTGCATTCACATCACAAGCAGTTTCTCAGAATGCTTCTTTCAGTTTTTATCTGAGGATATTTCTTTTCACCATAGCCTCATGGGCTTCCAAATATCACTTAGCAGATTCCACGAGAAGAGTGTTAGCAAACAGCTCCATGAAATACAGCTGTAACTCAGTGAGTTGAATTCACACATCACAAAAGTTTCTCAGAAACTTCTTTCAGTTTTTATCTGAGGATATTTCTTTTCACCATAGCCTCATGGGCTTCCAAATATCACTTTGCAGATTCCATGAGAAGAGTGTTAGCAAACAGCTCATGAACAGAAAGGTGGAACTCTGTGAGATGAATTCAGAGATCAGAAAGCAGTTTCTCAGAAACTTCTTTCAGTTTTTATCTGAAGATATTTTTCACTGTAGCCTCAATGTGCTCCCAAATATCACTTGCAGATTCCACGAGAAGAGTGTTAGCAAACAGCTCATGAACAGAAAGGTAACTCTGTGAGTTGCATTCACATCACAAGCAGTTTCTCAGAAGCTTCTTTCAGTTTTTATCTGAAGATATTTCCTTTTCACCATAGCCTCATGGGCTTCCAAATATCACTTGCAGATTCCACAGAAGAGTGTTAGCAAACAGCTCCATGAAATACAGCTGTAACTCAGTGAGTTGAATTCACATCACAATGCAGTTTCTCAGAAACTTCTTTCAGTTTTTATCTGAGGATATTTCCTTTTCACCATAGCCTCATGGGCTTCCAAATATCACTTAGCAGATTCCACGAGAAGAGTGTTAGCAAACAGCTCATGAACAGAAAAGTGTAACTCTGTGATGAATTCACATCACAAAGCAGTTTCTCAGAACGCTTCTTTCAGTTTTTATCTGAGGATATTTCCTTTTCACCATAGCCTCATGGGCTTCCAAATATCAGTTCTCAGATTCAACAAAACTGGACTAGCAAACAGCTCATGAACAGAAAGGTGGAACTCTGTGAGATGAATTCACATCACAAGCAGTTTCTCAGAAACTTCTTTCAGTTTTTATCTGAGATATTTCCTTTTCACCATAGCCTCATGGGCTTCCAAATATCACTTGCAGATTCCACAGAAGAGTGTTAGCAAACAGCTCATGAACAGAAAGGTAACTCTGTGAGATGAATTCACAGATCACAAAAGTTTCTCAGAAAGCTTCTTTCTTTTATCTGAAGATATTTTTCACTGTAGCCCTCAATGCTCCCAAATATCACTTTGCAGATTCCATGAGAAGAGTGTTAGCAAACAGCTCCATGAAATACAGCTGAAGCAGGCGAGGCATCGCCTCACCTGGGAAGCACAAGGGAAGGGAATCCTTTTCCTAGCCAGGGAACTGAGACACACAACACCTGGAAAATCGGGTAACTCCACCCCAATACTGCGCTTTAAGCAAACAGGCACACCAGAGAATATATCCCACACCTGGCGGGAGGGTCCCACCCAGAGCCTCCCTCATTGCTAGCACAGCAGTCTGTGATCTACGGCAGCAAGGCAGCAGCGAGGCTGGGAGGCGCCCGCCATTGCTGAGAGGCTTAAGTAGGTAAACAAAGCTGCTGGGAAGCTCGAACTGGGTGGAGCTCACAGCAGCTCAAGAAACCTGCCTGTCTCTAGACTCCACCTCTGGGGACAGGGCACAGTAAACAAAAGCAGCAGAAACCTCTGCAGACGAAACGACTCTGTCTGACAGCTTTGAAGAGCAGTGGATCTCCCAACACGGAGGTTGAGATCTGAGAAGGGACAGACTCCCTGCTCAAGTGGGTCCCTGACCCTGAGTAGCCTAACTGGGAGACATCCCCACTAGGGCAGTCTGACACCCACACCTCACAGGGTGGAGTACACCCCTGAGAGGAAGCTTCCAAAGCAAGAATCAGACAGGTACACTCGTTATTCAGCAATATTCTATCTTCTGCAGCCTCTGCTGCTGACACCCAGTCAAACAGGGTCTGGAGTGGACCTCAAGCAATCTCCAACAGACCTACAGCTGAGGGTCCTGACTGTTAGAAGGAAAACTATCAAACAGGAAGGACACCTACAAAACCCCATCAGTACATCACCATCATCAAAGACCAGAGGCAGATAAAACCACAAAGATGGGGAAAAAGCAGGGCAGAAAAGCTGGAAATTCAAAAATAAGAACGCATCTCCCGGCAAAGGGCGCAGCTCATCGCCAGCAACGGATCAAAGCTTGACAGAGAATGACTTTGACGAGATGAGAGAAGGCTTCAGTCCATCAAATTTCTCAGAGCTAAAGGAGGAATTACGTACCCAGAGCAAAGAAACTAAAATCTTGAAAAAAAGTGGAAGAATTGATGGCTAGAGTAATTAATGCAGCAAAGGTCATAAATGAAATGAAAGAGATGAAAACCATGAAATGAGAAATACGTGACAAATGCACAAGCTTCAGTAACGACTCAATCAACTGGAAGAAAGAGTATCAGCGATTGAGGATCAAATGAATGAAATGAAGCGAGAAGAGAAACCAAAAGAAAAAGAAGAAAAGAACAAAGCCTGCAAGAAGTATGGGATTATGTAAAAGACCAAATCTACCTCTGATTGGGGTGCCTGAAAGTGAGGGGAAAATGGAACCAAGTTGGAAAACACTCTTCAGGATATCATCCAGGAGAACTTCCCCAACCTAGTAGGGCAGGCCAACATTCAAATCCAGGAAATACAAGAGCATACAAAGATACTCCTCGAGAAGAGCAACTCCAAGACACATAATTGCCAGATTCACCAAAGGTGAAATGAAGGAAAAATCTTAAGGGCAGCCAGAGAGAAAGGTCGGTTACCCAAAGGGAAGCCCATCAGACTAACAGCAGATCTCTTGGCAGAAACTCTACAAGCCAGAAGAGAGTGGGGCCAATATTCAACATTCTTAAAAAAAGAATTTTAAACCCAGAATTTCATATCCAGCCAAACTAAGTTTCATAAGTGAAGGAGAAATAAATCCTTTACAGATAAGCAAATGCTTAGAGATTTTGTCACCACTAGGCCTGCCTTACAAGAGACCCTGAAGGAAGCACTAAACATGGAAAGGAACAACCGGTACCAGCCATTGCAAAAACATGCCAAAATGTAAAGACCATCAAGGCTAGGAAGAAACTGCATCAACTAACGAGCAAAATAACCAGTTAATATCATAATGGCAGGATCAAGTTCACACATAACAATCTTAACCTTAAATGTAAATGGACTAAATGCTCCAATTAAAAAAGACTGGCAAACTGGATAAAGAGTCAAGACCCATCAGTCTGCTGTATTCAGGAGACCCATCTCAAATGCAGAGACATACATAGGCTCAAAATAAAGGGATGGAGGAAGATTTACCAAGCAAATGGAGAACAAAAAAAGCAGGGGTTGCAATACTAGTCTCTGATAAAACAGACTTTAAACCATCAAAGATCAAAAGAGACAAAGAAGGCCATTACATAATGGTAAAGGGATCAATTCAACAGGAAGAGCTAACTATCCTAAATATATATGCACCCAATACAGGAGCACCCAGATTCATAAAGCAAGTCCTTAGAGACTTACAAAGAGACTTAGACTCCCATACAATAATAATGGGAGACTTCAACACTCTACTGTCAACATTAGACAGATCAACGAGACAGAAAGTTAACAAGGATATCCAGGAATTGAACTCATCTCTGCAGCAAGCAGACCTAATGAACATCTATAGAACTCTCCACCCCAAATCAACAGAATATACATTCTTCTCAGCACCACATCGCACTTATTCCAAAATTGACCACGTAATTGGAGGTAAAGCACTCCTCAGCAAATGTACAAGAACAGAAATTGTAACGAACTGTCTTTCAGACCACAGTGCAATCAAACTAGAACTCAAGACTAAGAAACTCAATCAAAACCGCTCAACTACATGGAAACTGAACAACCTGCTCCTGAATGACTACTGGGTACATATGAAATGAAGGCAGAAATAAAGATGTTCTTTGAAACCAATGAGAACAAAGATACAACATACCAGAATCTCTGGGACAGTTAAAGCAGTGTGTAGAATTTATAGCACTAAATGCCCACAAGAGAAAGCAGGAAAGATCTAAAATTGACACTCTAACATCACAATTAAAAGAACTAGAGAAGCAAGAGCAAACACATTTGAAAGCTAGCAGAAGGCAAGAAATAACTAAGATCAGAGCAGAACTGAAGGAGATAGAGACACAAAAACCCTCCAAAAATCAATGAATCCAGGAGTTGGTTTTGAAAAGATCAACAAAATTGACAGACCACTAGCAAGACTAATAAAGAAGAAAGAGAAGAATCAAATAGACGCAATAAAAATGATAAAGGGATATCACCACCCCACAGAAATACAAACTACCATCAGAGAATACTATAAACACCTCTATAAACTGGAAAATCTAGAAGAAATGGATAATTTCCTGGACACTTACACTCTTCAAGACTAAACCAGGAAGAAGTTGAATCCCTGAATTTCATATCCAGCCAAACTAAGTTTCATAAGTGAAGGAGAAATAAAATCCTTTACAGATAAGCAAATGCTTAGAGTTTGTCACCCTAGGCCTGCCTTACAAGAGACCCTGAAGCACTAAACATGGAAAGGAACAACCAGTACCACATTGCAAAAACATGCAAAATGTAAAGACCATTTAGGCTAGGAAGAAACTGCATCAACTAACGAGCAAAATAACCAGTTAATATCATAATGGCAGGATCAAGTTCACACATAACAATATTAAATGTAAATGGACTAAATGCTCCAATTAAAAGACACAGACTGGCAAACTGGATAAAGAGTCAAGACCCATCAGTCTGCTGTATTCAGGAGACCCATCTCAAATGCAGAGCATACATAGGCTCAAAATAAAGGGATGGAGGAAGATTTACCAAGCAAATGGAGAACAAAAAAAAGCAGGTTGCAATACTAGTCTCTGATAAAACAGACTTTAAACCATCAAAGATCAAAAGAGACAAAGAAGGCCATTACATAATGGTAAAGGGATCAATTCAACAGGAAGAGCTAACTATCCTAAATATATGCACCCAATACAGGAGCACCCAGATTCATAAAGCAAGTCCTTAGAGACTTACAAAGAGACTTAGACTCCCATACAATAATAATGGAGACTTCAACACTCACTGTCAACATTAGACAGATCAACGAGACAGAAAGTTAACAAGGATCCAGGAATTGAACTCATCTCTGCAGCAAGCAGACCTAATAGACATCTAGAACTCTCCACCCCAAATCAACAGAATATACATTCTTCTCAGCACCACATCGCACTTATTCCAAAATTGACCACGTAATTGGAGTAAAGCACTCCTCAGCAAATGTACAAGAACAGAAATTATAACTCTGTCTCAGACCACAGTGCAATCAAACTAGAACTCAGGACTAAGAAACTCAATCAAAACCGCTCAACTACATGGAAACTGAACAACCTGCTCCTGAATGACTACTGGGTACATATGAAATGAAGGCAGAAATAAAGATGTTCTTTGAAACCAATGAGAACAAAGATACAACATACCAGAATCTCTGGGACACATTTAAAGCAGTGTGTGAAATTTATAGCACTAAATGCCCACAAGAGAAAGCAGGAAAGATCTAAAATTGACACTCTAACATCACATTAAAGAACTAGAGAGCAAACACATTTGAAAGCTAGCAGAAGGCAAGAAATAACTAAGATCAGAGCAGAACTGAAGGAGATAGAGACACAAAAACCCTCCAAAAAATCAATGAATCCAGGAGTTGGTTTTGAAAAGATCAACAAAATTGACCTAGCAAGACTAATAAAGAAGAAAAGAGAAGAATCAAATAGGCAATAAAAATGATAAAGGGATATCACCACCCACAGAAATACAAACTACCATCAGAGAATACTATAAACACCTCTATGCAAATAAACTGGAAAATCTAGAAGAAATGGATAATTTCCTGGACACTTACACTCTTCAAGACTAAACCAGGAAGAAGTTGAATCCTGAATAGACCAATAGCAGGCTCTGAAATTGAGGCAATAATTAATAGCCTACCAAAAAAGTCCAGGACCAGATGGATTCACAGCTGAATTCTACCAGAGGTACAAGAGGAGCTGGTACCATTCCTTCTGAAACTATTCCAATCAATAGAAAAGAGAATCCTCCTAACTCATTTTATGAGGGAACATCATCCTGATACCAAAGCCTGGCAGACACAACAAAAAGAATTTTAGACCAATATCCTGATGAACATCGATGCAAAATCCTCAATAAAATACTGGCAAACCGGATTCAACACATCAAAAGCTTATCCACCATGATCAAGTGGGCTTCATCCCTGGGATGCAAGGCTGGTTCAACATCAAATCAATAAACATAATCCAGCATATAAACAGAACCAAGACAAGAACCACATGATTATCTCAATAGATGCAGAAAAATGACAAAATTCAACAGCCCTTCATGCTAAAACGCTCAATAAATTTGATGGGCGTGCTCAAAATAATAAGAGCTATTTATGACAAACCCACAGCCAATATCATACTGAATGGGCAAAACTGGAAAAATTCCTTTGAAAACTGGCACAAGACAGGATGCCTCTCTCACCACTCCTATTCAACATAGTGTTGGAAGTTCTGGCTAAATCAGGCAAGAAAATCAAGGGTATTCAGTTAGGAAAAGAAGAAGTCAAATTGTCCCTGTTTGCAGATGACATGATTGTATATTTAGAAAACCCATTGTCTCAGCCCAAAATCTCCTTAAGCTGATAAGCAACTTCAGCAAAGTCTCAGGATACAAAATTGTGCAAAAATCACATTCTTATACCAGTAACAGACAAACAGAAGCCAAATCAGGAATGAACTTCCATTCACAATTGCTTCAAAGAATAAAATACCTAGGAATCCAACTTACAAGGGATGTAAAGGACCTCTTCAAGAACTACAAACCACTGCTCAGTGAAATAAAGGACACAAACAAATGGAAGAACATACCATGCTCATGGATAGTTCTCATCATCTCAAATCTCAAGCCACAGTATCACTTTCTTCAGCCATATCTTTGAAACCTAAGAAACAAGAAATGGGAAAGATTCCTATTTAATAAAGTGCTGGAAAATTCAAAACAGAGAAAGCTGAACTGATCCTTTCCTTTCTTTTGAAAATTTTTAAGATGGATAGAATTAAATGGTTGACTTAAGCCATAAAACTGAAAAACCTATAGAATTTAGACAGGCATAAGACTTCATGTCTAAAACACCAAAAGCAATGGAAAGCCAAAATTGACAAATGGGATTCATTAAACTAAAATCTGCACAGCAAAAACTACCATCAGATTGAACAGGCAACCTACTGAATGGGAGAAAATTTTTTAATCTACTCATCTGACAAAGGGCTAATATCCAGAACCACAAGAACTCAAACAAGTTTACAGGAAAAAAAATAACAACCCCATCAAAAGTGGGCAAAGGATATGAACAGACATTTCTCAAAGACATTCCACAGCCAACAGACACATGAAAAATGCTCATCATCACTGGCCATCAGAAAATGCAAATCAAAACCACAATGAGATACCATCTCACCAGTTAGAATGCGATCATTAAAAGTCAGGAAACAACAGGTGCTGAGGATGTGGAGAAATAGGAACACTTTTACACTGTTGGTGGGATTCTAAACTAGTTCAACCATTATGGAAAACAGTATGGCGTTTCCTCAAGGATCTAGAACTAGATGTACCATATGACCCAACCATTTACTGGGTATATACCCAAAGGATTCTAAATCATGCTGCTATAAAGACACATGCACGTATGTTTATTGTTTTCCATAGAGACTTGGAATCAACCCAAATGTCCATCAGTGAGACTGGATTAAGAAATGTGGCATATACACCATGGAATACTATGCAGCCATAAAAAGGATGAGTTTGTGTCCTTTGTAGGGACATGGATGCAGCTGGAAACCATCAGTCTTAGCAAACTCACAAGAACAGAAAACCAAACACATGTTCTCACTCATAGGTGGGAACTGAACAATGAGATCACTTGGACTCGAAGAACATCACACAGCCTATCATGGGGAATGGATTGCATTTCCTGTAAATGACGAGTTGATGGGTGTCTTCAGCCAGATGCACAAGTATACATATGTAACAAACCTGCACGTTATACATGTACCCTAGAACTTAAAGTATTAAAAAAAAAAACAAATATTTAATTCTTCTCTTGTAGAGTTTCTGAGAGATCTGCTGTTAGTCTTTTTGTGGGTAATCCTTTCTCTCTGGCTGAGGTTTTCCTTCATTTCAATGAACCTCAAAGTGTCTTGGGTTGCTCTTCTCAGAGTATCTTTGTGGCAGTTCAATCTGAATTTCAATGTTCTGTCTATAATTTCTTCTAGATATCCAAGAGTGTTTTCCAACTGGTTCCATTTCACTTTCAGGCACAATACAGTTTGGTCACATAATCCCATACTTCTCAGGCTTTGTTCATTCCTTTTCTTCTTTTTCGTTTGGCTTCTCTTCATTTAATTCATTTGATCCTCAACTGATACTCTTTCTTCCACTTGAAAAAGTGTTACTGAAGCTTGTGCAGTCTGTGTTCTCGTTTGATTTCTCTTTCAAGAGATTAAATTCATTTCTGATCAATTCTCACTTGTTTTTCAAGATTTTTGGTTTCTTTTGATATTATCCTTTAGCTCTGAAGTTTGAAATATTCTTTCTCATCTGAAGCACTCTCTGAAATGATCCATTGCTGGTCATGAAGCTGCAACTCCATTGAAGATGTGCTCTTATGAATTTCAGCTTTTCTGCACTTTTCATCTTTGGTTTCTGTCTCTGGTCTTTATCTGAGATGATTTTTTGTAGTTGTCCACTGTTTGATAGTTTCTCAACAGTGATCAGCTGAATCTGTTATCTTGAGGTAACAGACTGTTTGCCTAGTATCAGCAGAGCTGAAGATAGAATTCTGAACAGTGAGTATACCTGTCTGATTCTTCTATTCCTCATTACTGTTTTCAGACTGCTCTATGTTTCCCAGTTCTACTCATCAACACTTGAGTGAGCAGTCTGTCCTTCTCAGATCTCAACTCTGTTGAGATTCACTGTTCTTCAAAGCTGTCAGACAGTCATCTGCAGATTTCTGCTGGTTTTGTTGTGTTTTATTGTCTGTCAGAATCTCAGGCATTTCCTTGAGCTCTGTGAGCTCCACAGAGCTTCAGCGACTTTTATCTGAGATATTTCCTTTTCACTGTAGCCTCAATGCTCCCAAATATCACTTTGCAGATTCCACAGAAGAGTGTTAGCAAACTGATCAAGGAACAGAAAAGTGTAACTCTGTGAGTTGAATTCACATGTCACAATGCAGTTTCTCAGAAATCTTCTTTTGTATTTCTATCTGAAGATAGTTCCTTTTTCACTGTAGCCTCAATGCTCCCAAATATCACTTGCAGATTCCACAGAAGAGTGTTAGCAAACTGATCAATGAAAAGAAAAGTGTAACTCTGTGAGATGAATCCAGTACCTCAGAGAAATTCAGAAATAAGTTCTTTCTCATGCTTTCTGGAACTTTTCCTATTTCATCTTGCTTTCCTTTTCAATATAGCCCTCAATGTGCTCCAAATATCACTTGCAGATTCCACGAGAAGAGTGTTAGCAAACAGCTACATGAACAGAAAGGTGGAACTCTGTGAGATGAATTCAGAGATCAGAAAGACATTTCTCAGAAAACTTCTTTCTCGTTTTTATCTGGGGATATTTCCTTTGGCTGTATACTCCAAGTGATCCGAAATATCAGTTCTCAGATTCAACAAAACAGGACTAGCAAACAGCTCCATGAAATACAGCTGTAACTCAGTGAGTTGAATTCACACATCACAAAGCAGTTTCTCAGAAAGCTTCTTTCTACTTTTTATCTGAAGATATTTCCTTTGTCACCATAAGCTTCATTGGGCAAAGAAATATCCCACTGCAGATTTCAAGAAAACTGTGTTAGCAAACTGATCAATGAACAGAAAAGTGTAACTCTGTGAGTTGCATTCACACATCACAATGCAGTTTCTCAGAACACTTCTTTCAGTTTTTATCTGAAGATATTTCCTTTTTCACTGTAGCCTCAATGTGCTCCCAAATATCACTTTGCAGATTCCACGAGAAGAGTGTTAGCAAACAGCTACATGAACAGAAAGGTGGAACTCTGTGAAATGAATGCACAGATCATAGAAGTTTCTCAGAATGCTTCTTTCAGTTTTATCTGAAGATATTTCCTTTTCACTGTAGCCTCAATGTGCTCCAAATATCACTTTGCAGATTCCACAAAGTGTTAGCAAACAGCTACATGAACAGAAAGGTGGAACTCTGTGAGATGAATTCACAGATCACAAAGAAGTTTCTCAGAAAGCTTCTTTCAGTTTTATCTGAAGATATTTCCTTTTCACTGTAGCCTCAATGCTCCCAAATATCACTTGCAGATTCCATGAAAACTGTGTTAGCAAACAGCTACATGAACAGAAAGGTGGAACTCTGTGATGAATTCACACATCACAATGCAGTTTCTCAGAAATCTTCTTTCTCAGTTTTATCTGAAGATATTTCCTTTTCACTGTAGCCTCAATGCTCCCAAATATCACTGCAGATTCAACAAAACCTGTGTTAGCAAACAGCTACATGAACAGAAAGGTAACTCTGTGAGTTGAATTCACATCACAAAGCAGTTTCTCAGAAAGCTTCTTTCAGTTTTATCTGAGATATTTCCTTTGTCACCATAAGCTTCATTGGGCAAATATCACTGCAGATTTCAAGAAAACTGTGTTAGCAAACAGCTCCATGAAATACAGCTGTAACTCAGTGAGTTGAATTCACACATCACAATGCAGTTTCTCAGAAAGCTTCTTTCAGTTTTATCTGAAGATATTTCCTTTTCACTGTAGCCCTCAATGCTCACATATATCACTTTGCAGATTCCACGAGAAGAGTGTTAGCAAACAGCTACATGAACAGAAAGGTGGAACTCTGTGAGATGAACTCAGAGATCAGAAAGACATTTCTCAGAAATCTTCTTTCTCATTTTTATCTGGGGATATTTCCTTTGGCTGTATACTCCTCAAGTGATCCAAATATCTTCTCAGATTCAACAAAACTGGACTAGCAAACAGCTCCATGAAATACAGCTGTAACTCAGTGAGTTGAATTCACATCACAAAGCAGTTTCTCAGAACTTCTTTCTCGTTTTATCTGAGGATATTTCCTTTGTCACCATAAGCTTCATTGGGCAAAGAAATATCCCACTGCAGATTTCAAGAAAACTGTGTTAGCAAACTGATCAATGAAAAGAAAAGTGTAACTCTGTGAGTTGCATTCACACGTCACAATGCAGTTTCTCAGAACGCTTCTTTCAGTTTTATCTGAAGATATTTCCTTTTCACTGTAGCCCTCAATGTGCTCCAAATATCACTTGCAGATTCCACGAGAAGAGTGTTAGCAAACTACATGAACAGAAAGGTGGAACTCTGTGAGATGAATGCACAGGTCACATAGAAGTTTCTCAGAAGCTTCTTTCAGTTTTATCTGAAGATATTTCCTTTTCACTGTAGCCTCAATGCACTCCCAAATATCACTTTGCAGATTCCACAGAAGAGTGTTAGCAAACAGCTACATGAACAGAAAAGTGTAACTCTGTGAGATGAATTCAGAGATCACAAAAGTTTCTCAGAACTTCTTTCAGTTTTTATCTGAGATATTTCCTTTTCACTGTAGCCTCAATGCTCCAAATATCACTTTGCAGATTCCACAAAGAGTGTTAGCAAACTACATGAACAGAAAGGTGGAACTCTGTGAGATGAACTCAGAGATCAGAAAGACATTTCTCAGAAATCTTCTTTCTCGTTTTATCTGAGGATATTTCCTTTGGCTGTATACTCCTCAAGTGATCCAAATATCTTCTCAGATTCAACAAAAACTGGACTAGCAAACAGCTCCATGAAATACAGCTGTAACTCAGTGAGTTGAATTCACACATCACAAAGCAGTTTCTCAAAGCTTCTTTCTACTTTTTATCTGAAGATATTTCCTTTGTCACCATAAGCTTCATTGGGCAAAGAAATATCCCATTGCAGATTTCAAGAAAACTGTGTTAGCAAACTGATCAATGAACAGAAATGTAACTCTGTGAGTTGAATTCACACATCACAGTTTCTCAGAAGCTTCTTTCAGTTTTATCTGAAGATATTTCCTTTTCACTGTAGCCTCAATGGGCTCCAAATATCACTTGCAGATTCACAAGAAGAGTGTTAGCAAACAGCTACATGAACAGAAAGGTAACTCTGTGAGATGAATTCACAGATCACAAGCAGTTTCTCAGAAACTTCTTTCTCGTTTTATCTGAGATATTTCCTTTTCACTGTAGCCTCAATGCACCCAAATATCACTTTGCAGATTCCACAGAAAGTGTTAGCAAACAGCTCATGAACAGAAAAGTGTAACTCTGTGATGAATTCACACACATCACAAAAGTTTCTCAGAAAGCTTCTTTCAGTTTTTATCTGAATATTTCCTTTTCACCATAGCTTCATTGGGCAAATATCACTGCAGATTCCAAAAAACAGTGTTAGCAAACTACATGAACAGAAAAGTGTAACTCTGTGAGTTGAATTCACATCACAAGCAGTTTCTCAGAAACTTCTTTCAGTTTTATCTGAAGATATTTCCTTTTCACTGTAGCCTCAATGTGCTCCAAATATCACTTGCAGATTCCACAGAAAGTGTTAGCAAACAGCTACATGAAGAAAGGTAACTCTGTGAGATGAATCATCACAAAGTTTCTCAGAAACTTCTTTCAGTTTTTATCTGAAGATATTTCCTTTTCACTGTAGCCTCAATGCTCCCAAATATCACTTGCAGATTCCACAGAAAGTGTTAGCAAACAGCTACATGAACAGAAAAGTGTAACTCTGTGAGATGAATTCACATCACATAGAAGTTTCTCAGAAGCTTCTTTCAGTTTTATCTGAGATATTTCCTTTTCAACTGTAGCCCTCAATGTGCTCCCAAATATCACTTTGCAGATTCCACAGAAGAGTGTTAACAAACAGCTACATGAAGAAAGGTAACTCTGTGAGATGAATTCACATCACAAAGCAGTTTCTCAGAAATCTTCTTTCTCGTTTTATCTGAGGATATTTCCTTTTCACTGTAGCCCTCAATGCTCCCAAATATCACTTTGCAGATTCACAAAAACTGGACTAGCAAACAGCTACATGAAATACAGCTGTAACTCAGTGAGTTGAATTCACACATCACAAAGCAGTTTCTCAGAACTTCTTTCAGTTTTATCTGAGGATATTTCCTTTTCACCATAGCTTCATTGGGCAAAGAAATATCACTGCAGATTTCAAGAAAACTGTGTTAAAACTGATCAATGAACAGAAAAGTGTAACTCTGTGAGTTGAATTCACATCACAAAGCAGTTTCTCAGAACTTCTTTCAGTTTTATCTGAAGATATTTCCTTTTCACTGTAGCCTCAATGCTCCCAAATATCACTTGCAGATTCACAGAAGAGTGTTAGCAAACTGCTATATGAGAAAAGTGTAACTCTGTGAGATGAATTCAGATCACAAAGAAATTTCTCAGAAGCTTCTTTCAGTTTTTCTGAGATATTTCCTTTTCACTGTAGCTCAATGCTCCCAAATATCACTTGCAGATTCCACGAGAAGAGTGTTAGCAAACAGCTACATGAACAGAAAGGTAACTCTGTGAGATGAATCACATCACAAAGTTTCTCAGAAAGCTTCTTTCAGTTTTATCTGAAGATATTTCCTTTTCACTGTAGCCCTCAATGTGCTCAAATATCACTTTGCAGATTCCACAGAAAGTGTTAGCAAACAGCTACATGAACAGAAAGGTAACTCTGTGAGATGAATCACATCACAAAGTTTCTCAGAAACTTCTTTCAGTTTTATCTGAGGATATTTCCTTTTCACTGTAGCCTCAATGCTCCCAAATATCACTTTGCAGATTCCACAGAAAGTGTTAGCAAACAGCTACATGAACAGAAAAGTGTAACTCTGTGAGATGAATTCACATCACAAAGCAGTTTCTCAGAAAGCTTCTTTCTCAGTTTTATCTGAGGATATTTCCTTTTCACTGTAGCCTCAATGCTCCCAAATATCACTTTGCAGATTCACAAAAACTGGACTAGCAAACAGCTCCATGAAATAAGTGTAACTCAGTGAGTTGAATTCACACATCACAAAGCAGTTTCTCAGAAGCTTCTTTCAGTTTTATCTGAGATATTTCCTTTTCACTGTAGCCTCAATGCTCCCAAATATCACTTGCAGATTCCACAGAAAGTGTTAGCAAACAGCTACATGAACAGAAAAGTGTAACTCTGTGAGATGAATTCACATCACAGTTTCTCAGAACTTCTTTCAGTTTTATCTGAAGATATTTCCTTTTCACTGTAGCCCTCAATGCTCCCAAATATCACTTTGCAGATTCCACAGAAAGTGTTAGCAAACAGCTCATGAACAGAAAGGTAACTCTGTGAGATGAATTCACAGATCACAAGAAGTTTCTCAGAAACTTCTTTCAGTTTTATCTGAAGATATTTCCTTTTCACCATCTTGCTCCAAATATCACTTTGCAGATTCCACAGAAAAGTGTTAGCAAACAGCTACATGAACAGTGTAACTCTGTGAGATGAATTCACAGATCACAAAAGTTTCTCAGAAAGCTTCTTTCTCATTTTATCTGAGGATATTTCCTTTTCTGTATACTCCTCAAGTGATCCAAATATCGTTCTGATTCAAAAATGACTATCAAACAGCTCCTTGAAATACAACTGTAACTCAGTGAGTTGAATTCACACATCACAAAGCAGTTTCTCAGAAACTTCTTTCAGTTTTATCTGAAGATATTTCCTTTTCACCATAGCTTCATTGCAGAAATATCCACAGTTTGAAGAAAACTGTGTTAGCAAACTGATCAATGAACAGAAAAGTGTAACTCTGTGAGTTGAATTCACACATCACAGCAGTTTCTCAGAAGCTTCTTTCAGTTTTATCTGAAGATATTTCCTTTTCACTGTAGCCCTCAATGTGCTCAAATATCACTTTGCAGATTCACAAGAACAGTGTTAGCAAACAGCTACATGAACAGAAAGGTAACTCTGTGAGATGAATGCAGACACATAGAAGTTTCTCAGAACTTCTTTCAGTTTTATCTGAAGATATTTCCTTTTCACTGTAGCCCTCAATGCTCCAAATATCACTTGCAGATTCCAAGAAGAGTGTTATACCTCATAGAATGAGTTTGGAAATATTCTTTTCTCCTCTATTCTTCAGAATAGTTTGAGTGGGATTAGGGTTAGTTCTTCCTAAATGTTTGTAAAATTCTTCAGTGAAACCACCCAGTTCCAGGAGTTTTGAAGGGTGAGATAACAGAAAGATATCCTGTTGCACTCAGCATGGCTGGTGTGTTTATCTACCTTTATGCTTTTGGATTTTATTATGTCTGGGTGATTTTCCAATATTTTATAAACATGACTTTTAGGACTCTCCTTGATTGAACTATGATCATATATCTGGACAATGTTTTAGTTTACTTATGACAGTATTGTCCAGATGGTCCTGACTGTCTCCAATAGAATCAGCTTTGTGCTTAAAATGTAGAAGTATGAATTTTATGAAGTCAAGTGAAGTTCATGATTTCCCTAATATCCTCACAAGGAATTGGGATGAACTTCTGGATAGTCAGATCAGTACTGATTAAAGGACATGAACAGACACTTTTCAAAAGAACACATGCAAACAGCCAACAAGCATATGGAAAAAAGCTTGATATCACTAATCATTAGAAAAATGCAAATCAAAGACACAATGATATACCATCTCATGCAAAGAATGGCTCTTATTAAAAAGTCAAAAGTAACACACATACTCACTATTGGTGTGAGCGTAAAT